>PVIU01004153.1:39056-131780 GCA_004026605.1 Ondatra zibethicus
TTCGCGATTGCATGCTGTTGGGAAGCGTTGCATTGCTGAGATGATCTGCCTCAGCTGTGTTCCATCAGCTTCAAGAAGGTCAGGAAACAGACACAGTTCATTTAGTGAACCACTGTGGCTGATGCATCTGAGAGAAAGAATGCAGAAGGGCTGGTGGCTGGCATGGCATTTCATCTTGAGTCAGAATCCGGAAGGTGGGAGGCTCTTTGAAGCCACCTCCTTCCACCTTCTTCAGTACAGCACTGTGATCCTTTCTCTGACAACTTCTAAGGAAAGGGCGGAGGGTTCCCAGAATGTGCAAACTGTTAGAAATGAGCAGACCACAACTGCATCAAAGTGTCTATGCTAACTTATCCTTATGCTGATGAGAAACCTGCTGTGTTGACTGGAACAGAAAATGAGTCAAGGCAAAAGTTACCCAGGAACAGTTTTTATATGATCTGTAAGTCCCCTTGTTTGTCCTAGGCAATGCTTTCCACAAGTGTGTGTGGGGACAAAATATCTCACATCCTAGGTGTAGGCTTCTGTAGTATCTGTCACATATCACTCTTTCTGTTGGCTTATGCTTACCCTCCATGTGGGTTTCAAGATGGGGATACATTTAGAGACTAAATACACTTTTGTATTTAATCACAGCACTTTGACATTTTCTGAATGTCAAAGTTTCAGTAGGCACCAACAAAACTTCACAGAGGGCTGCTTGCCAGCTCTTCAACCATCCCCACTCATTTATTCTGTTCCTTAGAGGACATTTCAGGCTTACAACAGCCCGCTCACTTTGCACTGTCTCTACTGGAGCCCTCATCAACTACATTGGTGCCCCTGCTCCATGTGGGGCTTAAACCCCACTTTCTGAGAGCTGCCATGGGTTAAAATCCGAAGGCATCACTCTGATGGTTCAAGCTTCTACTTGGTAGTATGCACTGCAGTATGTTCGACATGATAAGCAAAATAGGATTTTATAGAAAAATATGAAAATACAAAAAATAAATAAGAAATATCATTAGTGGTTTGCCACCAAACAAACAAAGCACAACCTACTGCTATTGACCAGCACTTTGTATAGCTGTCTCATTGACATTGCCTGAAACTTACAGTCTTAGGTTAGTCATAGTATAACTTGGCTTTACAAGCTCACCTTGCTACCTTCTTCTTTGGGGACTATATTACCCCACATATAACTTTTGCATTTTGTCTTTTTTTCACTCATAATTGATGGGGCTATAAATACTCCAATACACATACAAGAATAACACACAAATTCTTTAAAGGCATCTCACCAGCTGAAAAGAAAACCACAAACATCGTGGAGACACTGCTCTCATCCTGCCACATGCGTTTACCTTACACACATTGTTTCCCTAAAGTGGCCGCACAGCTCACAAGTAACTTTCCTAGTCATCACCATCTTTCATTTTCCACTCTTTCCCTCCATCTCCATATTCCTCCTCTTCTCCCTCTGTCCTGAGCACTCGTGTTTGAGATGTGTCTACGTCCTTCCATGTGTTACTCAGCTCACACAACCACACTGATCAATTTTGGATCCATGCAAACATGTCATAAATTGAAAATTTCCTTTCTATACCTTTTCTCTTTCTCACTTTACAAGACAATATTGAAATGCCCCTGCTGCATTTTTATATTGTTATGTTTGATTCCTGGATGTCACCAACATTTGTTTTTATTCAGTGTCAATGTGAATTTATTTAAGGGTTGGAGACATGGCTCAGTTGGTAAAGCAAGAAGACCAGAGTTCAGATACCCAGCACCCACACAGAAGCTAGGCACAGAGCTGCTATCAGGACCCAATTCTCAGAAACAGATAGGTGGATCCCAACGCTTGCTGGCCTGACGGTCTATTCAAATGATGCACGTCAGGTTTAGACAGACCCTGTCACAAAACATGAGGTGAAGAATAATTGAGGAAGATTCTGTATGTCGGCCTCTGGCCTCCAGGTCCATGTGTATGCACATTCATGCACACGTGTGTAGATGGAAGTTTCTGTCCTGCCCAGTCCCACAGATGTTCAGTCCCAACAAAACACGCAGATGCTTATATTGATTATAAACTGGTTGGCCTGTTAGCTCAGGTTTATTATTAACTAGTTCTTATAATTTAAATTAACCCATTATTCTTATCTATGTTTAGCCATGTGGCTTTCTCGTCTTGCTTCCTCTTTGTCTGGCTGGTGACTGCAGACTGAGCCCTTCCTTTTCCCAGAATTCTCCTAGTCTGGTCACCCCACCTATACTTCCTGCCTGGTTACTAGACAATCAGCATTTTATTGAATCAATACAAGTGACAAATCTTTACAGGGAACAAAAGCATTATCCCACAACACATGTGTGTACACATCCATGCACACATGCATATACACAAATGCATCGCTATGTGTGCTTATCTGTCCTCTAAATTTCAGTAAACTTTCTAAGGTTAAAATATATTGCAGGTGTGATGAAGAGGTGGCCCAGCCCCAGCTGCTTTTACAGAGGATTTGGCTTTGTTTCTTGGCACCCACATCAGATCACTTACAACTGCCTATACTCAGTTCCAGGGCTTTGTGGGTACCTGCCTGCATGTAGTCTACATACATATGCTCTCATCCACATGCACATACATATATATGTATGTATATTTATGTATATGTATATATACTTAGTGTGTTAAAACTCTTCTGTGTGTGTGTGTGTGTGTATGATTGAACCATATAAATTGGGAAAACTAACTAGGACTCTGATCAAATAGTTGACCAAATTACTTTAAAAAAGAGTCATAAATGTTGACTTGTAAGTAAATTTAGATATTGACTCACCAATGAGAACAATAATATAGATCAAGTGAAACAAGAAATAAATTTAACCTCTCTATTAGAAAATATTTTTCAAATAATCTCAAATGTAAAATGTAGCATGATTTGTTGAACTACAGTTTTGTGGCAAACAAACCTGTGCCCATAAATGTGTGTGTGTTTGTGTGTGTGTGTGTGTGTGTGTCTTGATCAATGACAGCACATCTTTCTGAATGGGTATAGATATTCCCAGACTGTGTTCTGAATGGGACACCAGTTGGCAGTTCCTCCAGCAGAATGTGGCCGTTCCCCTTCCTGGTTCCTACCAGGAGCAGAAGCCTCTAGATTATAGGTGAGGAGGTCTCTCAGGTCCCTTGGAAATCAAACATTAGATAGACAAGGAGCCACACCAGCCCCTCACAATGCCATATGTACGAGAAGTCACTAAGAGACGACCACAGTTTACTACACTGAATTCTGGGGAAGTGTTATTTATAGGAATGTGCCCTAGGGCCTAAAGTATAATTTTATTTTTAGTGTGATTCAAAAAAGAAAGAAACAAGACAAACAAACAAACCTGACATTGTTTGGTTACTGGGGTACTAGAAATTTCCCTCTGAACTTTAGTTTGCTCCTTTGAAATTCTTGTCACAAAGCTTTGGCTTTTTTCTGACAACTCTGAAATACACAGCTCTGACTTGAGCCACCAAGATGTCCAGGTAAGAGTCAGCTCTGTTTGCGCTTTCAAAGCTTTGAAACCTTGCATATGACAGAGAAAACCCCAGAGTGTGGGGGTCAGATCTCATGGAGGTCTCTTAAGCTGCTGGGATGCTGGTTTCAGTACTGCCCTGTCCTTGTCCACATCACCAGCTATTAGGTCCTTCCTCCCTTACTTCCATCAACCTGATCCTCTTCTTCCTTGTTTCTCTGTCTGCTCTCCCTCTTCCCGTATCCCTCAGCTTTCCAACTCTACCAAGTGTGGCTCTTAATTCGTTACCTCTGAGATGACATGCTTTCGTTGACCCACCTGTGCACATCCTTCTGGAAGCAACCTTTGTGGCTGATTGTAGATCTTTTCACCGCTACTTTTTCTGTTGACAGACTTTCTGCCTAACAGAACTGCTTTGCCCCTGCCTCCCTTTAGTATTTTTCCCCGATATCATTCTGAGACCTTGAGGTCCCTGAAGGTGAGAGGCCCCTCGCACTGTGAGATAGGCCACATAGATTCTGTCACTGAGAGGCCTCTCAGTGATCCATCCTGCGGAAGAATGTCTACAGCCATGGCTTAGCAGATGGAATCCCTGGGGGCAGCTGGCCCCAGAGCAGAGAGGATAGCAGATGGGAATGTTGAAACGCCGTCAGGAAGCATCAGGCTGCTCTCAGTGTAAAAGTCTTGTTCCTTAGTTCTGGATTGACTGACGTCTTGGATGAGACAGTCTAAGCATCATTTTGGTATGCATGTGGTTTAATGTGTACAACCCGCCTTGAACACAGTAGCCTTGTGGTTTATCTTTTACCGAGAATTGCTTCTTTTTTCTTCCTTTTCTAAGAAAAGGTTAGGCTTCTGCACTAAGGTCGTTCTCGTGAGTTTATCAGCAGTGGGTATGTGTGGGACATCCAGCCCAGGTGATTTGGTCGCCAATCATTGACTGCAGTTGTATTGAGCACACAATGCTAGAATGAGATTTTGGGATATTTGTCAATAAAAGCATCCATGTGGCTGCCACTCCCTTCTACTTTAAGAAATTTGCCTGTTGTCGTATTTTTGTTTGAGAATCTGAGACCAACCTTGGCAGTTTGGGAGAGAGATGGCAGTATGGAGAGAGATGCAGACACTGGGCCAGTTGGCCTGTTGTTCGCTTTCCCTGATCTCAGCATTCCAGCCACTGCCAGCTTCAGCACCTACTCCTAACTGAGAGAAAGCAAATGGATTCACAAAGTTGTGAATCTGTGTCCTTTCTCTCTCCCATGTCCTTCCTGCAGTTTAGTCTCATGCAAAGGTAGGAACCTTTATTTAAAAAAGATTTGAATTCTGACCTGGGGTCCCAGTAAGTTTGTGACCAGTGGCCAGGAGGATCATGATTTTAGAATCTCCAGTGGGACACCCTGTTTCATGTGACTGTTGGGGCAGCATCACTTCTTTATTCTTTTGGAGAAACTTAGGGTTATGTTTTGTTTGTTTGTTTTTTAAATTAAACACAGTTTTAGGCATTGGAAGTTCTCTCTGCTAACAGAAGATCTCTAGAAATGTCATATTCTGCAACCCTATCCATTAAGAGCCCTCTCCCCAAAGAACAAAGAGAGGGGTCACAGGTTGGCATTTCTAGACCAGTAGATTGCAGTGTGATAAAGCCTCAGGCAGGAAGGTCATGGAGCACCCGGCTTTCGGGATGAGACAGCCTCACTCCAGCACGGCCATCAAGGTCCAGTGGCACAGTGTAGCTCCAAGATGTTGGCAAAGAGGTTACCAGCCGTGTGAAAAGAGAGGCTGCGTCCAGGCTAGCACAGGGCCAGATACCATGCGGTGTAGCATTCTGGAGGAAGAGAACTAGGAAGGACTGTCCCACAAAAATAAAATATAAATGGTTAATGATTGCTACCCAAACCCCACTGTTCCTCCAAGGAATTCTGGTCAAGGTTGAAAGGTGAAAACTTAAAATATAGGCATCAGCACTGCCAATGCATGATGCCACCCAGTGACTGTGTGGGCTCAGAAAATAGAGAGTTGGGTCAAGAGACAATGAGGCCAGCTGTCACCAGCCACTGTTTGCTGAGGACTTTGGAAAGAATGAAGAAATGGTGACTGGATAGATTAAGGGCACCAGATAGGATAGGCTTAGCCCTTGGTACCAGGAGGAATGAAAGGAAAGGTGCCAGAGCATAGAAATGGCTTCGAAAACAATCAAAGCACAGAGCTGGAGCCTGCGGGAGGAACGCGCGCTGAAGCAGGGCAGAGCGCGGAGCTCAAGCTGCTGAGTAGAGCCCTGCCAAGGAGACCCAAGAAGATTGAAGAACTGCATGGTTGCACTGGAGAAGCTGGGAGGAAAGCAGACTCATGGGCAAGATAAGCTCATTCTAAGACATGTGACCGAAAAGAACACAGATGAGAAAACATTATCTCTTAATCCACTGTCTTTCAGTAGGCAGACGTTCAGCTCCTTTAAATCTCATTCATAAAAGCAATACAGATTTAAATTAATATATTTTCTCACAGAGATTTAGATACAGACTCATGGCTGATTAGACTACTTCAGATCAAAGATTTCAGTAAAACATACTTGGAGCCTGTAATATAGGGCTAAAATTTTAAGCCACTGATAAGATAATCCTCAGTGCTAATGCAACACTCACTGTTTTCTAAAGAATGACAGCTCTCCTTAGTCGGGCCTGATGCCATCACTACCCACTTCACCCAGCTCCTAGCCACAGGGTGAGCCCCACTGCCTGCCCTTCAAGGCCCTGGAACGTTCACTTCTTGCTTCCTGCTTCTCCTAGCTGCCGTTCAGATAGTCCAGGGCATCCTAGCGTGTTATCTTGTCCCCTTTACTGCCTGGGAGTGCCCAAAGGCTCCCCACTTCTAGAGCATAGTGGTCCTAAAACTGTCACTTTCTTTTTTTCTTTCATGTGTATATGGTGTGTGCATGTGCGTGTATACATGTTTTTTTTATGAGTGAATATGCAAATGCATGCATTATGTGAATGTGCCTGTGGAGGCCTGAAGATGGTATCAGGAATCATCCGTGGTTGCTTTTCTATCTTAATTATGGAAGCAGTTGCTCAATCAAAACCAAAGCTTAGCCATGTGCCTATGCCTGCTAGCTAGCTTGACGTGGGGATCCCTGTGTCTGCCTTCCAAAGCTGAGGTTACAGGTAGCCCCAAAGCTCTCCTGGTATTTAAGTGGATTTCTGCAGATCCAAGTTCTGATCCTCCTGTTTGCATGGTGTGATGGTTTGAATGAGAAAGGATCCTGCCAGCTCATCTGTTTGAATACTTGGTCACCAGTTGGTGGAACTGTTTGGGAAGGATTAGAAGCCGTGTAATGGTTGGAGGAGCTGTGTCACTGGGGGTGTGGGCTTTGAGGTTTCACAAGCTCATGCCATTGCCTATTAGGTCTCTCTGCTTCCTCCTGGCTGACCAAGATGTAAGATCTCAGCTGCTGCTCCAACATCATGCCTGCTGATATGCTCTCTGCTAGGATGGTCATGGACTATAGTCCCCTGAAACAGTAAACCACAAATTAAATGCTTTCTAACACACGAAGCAAGTGCTTCAACTGCTAAGCTGTCTCCCCAGGCCTCTTTTCTTTGTCCTGCAGTGTGCTCCCTCCATATGTTCGTAAAGTTTCTCAAGCTGTAGCATAATGTTCTATCATGCCAACTTGAACAACCTAGCACCATCTCAAAACCAGATCGATTATATTCTTGCCCAAGCTCATACCTCCAACCCCAGCCACCTTTGTACCCACTCTTCTACATGCAAATATTCTCTCACTGCATTTCCTCCATTTCAAAATTTATTCCCATGGTGTCGCAGAAGTTAAATAGATGAGTGATCTACAGAACACTCACTTTGCCTGTGTCGCAGAAGCCTCTGGGCCAGGAGCATGAAAGTCTAACATGAATATTAAAAGTGAGTACCTCCATTCGTCCCTAAACCTGATCCAATTCATAGACATGGAGCTCCTTGAGTGAAGGGGAGGCAGAAACAACCCCACAGCACTACCCACAGTGTATGCTATTGCTCTCTCCTCTTCCATTGTCCCCCAAGGGATCTATTGTAATTTACCATGGTAACGCTGAACTGGAATAAAGGAAGTAATCACACACTGGCTTGAGTTGACACCAGTTCCAGGAGATCCAAAACATTTCTGTAACAGCTGACAGCAAGGCTTATGGGAGTCATCCCAATCAGAGGATGGCCATGATGGAGTCACCTGACAGAGCAAGGCCTTGTGGGAGTCATCCCAGTCAGAGGAAGGCCATGATGCAGTCACACTAAGCAAAGCAAGGCCTTGTGAAAGCCATCCCAGTCAGAGGAAGGCCGTGATGGAGTCACACTAAGCAAAGCAAGGCCCTTTGGAGATCAAATGGCTGGTCAAGTTTACTTCCCTTTTGTGTCTATTCCCATAGATGTTGCAGGTCCACACAGCCAAGGGGTTTCTTACATGTTATTCAGCCAAACTTCTCTGCAACTTTAAAATTCCCTGCCTGAGAGCTTCCACACTACAGCTGAAAGAAAAAGGCCCGCTTTCTTCAGCCTGCATACTATAGACTCCTCAGAGTGGCTTTCCCTCTTTCCTGCCTTCTTGGCTTCAAATCCTCACTCAGCACTCGTCCCCTCCCCCACAGTACCATCCCCAGATGGGCACATTCTCTGCCTTATTTTTCTTGTGCCCATGCTTCCTTGTGCCTGGTATTTATTTTTGGCTCCTTTCTCTGGATTTCTGTGGTGCCTGTTTTTAGCACAAATATACCATGTTCCCTTGTAAAATGTTTTTCCTCCACTGTAGCCTTTAACAGCCAGGGAAATGACCGAAATGTGTGGATGGATTAATTCCCCACTGTTAGGGAGGGAGAGGGTGTCTTTCTATGGATAGGTGTTAACAGACTTCATAAACAAAAGATTGCCTTGTTTATACCTTTCGTTAGAGTCAGAATTTCTTAAATCTTCTTAAGGTGAAATAAGTGCTTTTTGTTTAAGGAAATCATATGGGAAACACAGAAATATGAACTGTTCACTTTGTTTAATGTATAAGTCTATTCCACGGCAGGTGGCCTCTCAAAGTGCACAAATAAAACAAAATTGCTTGGCTCAACCCTATCAGAAAAAGAATAGGAGCCAGGTGGTGAGGCCAGGAGCAGATGGGCAATATTTACTTAGAGCTTCATATTTTTTTCTTGCTAAATGTCCCCCTGATCAAATACTTTCCTTCAGAGATCAAGTAAACCCCCATGTCTTTGAATAGATTTTTACTGCAAAAGTATATTTCTACACCCGCTTTCTCTTTTTTCCAAATTCAGGGGTAGAAAAACCATATGGTGCCCATAGAGTATGGAGTCTGGGCTAGCTTAAACATTCCAAGTCTCCTTCCAGACTTTTCTTTGAAGTTTCCCAATTTCACAGTCAAAATTAAAATAGCATAAAAATTAAATTGAAACTAGCATGAGTCCCAGGAATTTTTTTCTATACAAAATATGAAGGTGTGAACCTGGTACAGTCAAGTCAGAACTTCACCATCAGCTTCTCAAGCCCCTGCAGCCCTCTGCCCCAGGTGGTCAAGCCCCTGCAGCCCTCTGCCCCAGGTGGTCAAGCCCCTGCAGCCCTCTGCACCAGGTGGTCAAGCCTCTGCAGCCCTCTGCATCAGGTGATCAAGCCTCTGCAGCCCTCTGCCCCAGGTGGTCAAGCCCCTGCAGCCCTCTGTACCAGGTCATCAAGCCTCTGCAGCCCTCTGCACCAGGTCATCAAGCCTCTGCAGCCCTCTGTACCAGGTCATCAAGCCCCTGCAGCCCTCTGCACCAGGTGATCAAGCCCCTGCAGCCCTCTGTACCACGTGGTCTAGACAGTTCAGAGCCATTTAGGTCTTCAGGAACTATCGTGATCAGCAACTACGAGAGAAGCATGTCTCAGTACTACAGCACTAACCCCTGACCATCTTTGAAGTTTTCTCTCCCTTGGGCTTGTGCACAATGACTCTGATGTTTGCTTTCTTCCTGTTTCTCAGATTGCTGCATTCATATTTTCTCCAACACACATTTATGAAGCTTATAGGGAGAAGACAAATGAACCATCTCTCTTGAGACAATTGGAAACACAGCATTAGTTCCTAATCTTTCTTATACATACATCTCTAGCATATCTATAATACTTGGCAATTGCCCATCACTGTCCAGATATAGTATCAGTGCTACATGATGATACTTCTTGATGTGGTCCACAATGTGTAAGGGCCCATAATCAAGAGAAAAGTGTAATTTCAACCATTCAGGTACCCCAGACTTTCTTCTCAAAGGAGTGTCTTCTACCTTCATAGGGTTAGGACATATAGACAGTGGACTCTGATAGAAGAGAAACTCTAAGACCTACTAGGAAAGGTGCATCTTCAAAGGAAGTAGAGGTTTCCAGTGAGAGTTGTCAAGCCCTTGAAAAGGTTTACAGAGAAAGCTGTGGTCTCCCCTTTCCTAGAAGCATTAAAGTCAATAGGCACTCCACAGTGGTTGAGTGTTGACTCCTGTTGAGGTAGGATGGAGCCTTGCAGCTCAGCACGTTCAACATTCTACTTACTGTTGCTTGAGTTTGACATAATCCAGTCCACAGGAGTCAGTTTGTGACTTATGAAAAATTATAAGACAGATATCTTTTTTCCATTTTTCTAAACTTCCTTTTTGTTAATTTTTTTTAAAAAAGAGCCTGTTTTGAATTTTGCCTTTTGTGGCATTCAAATTTAACTTTTGTATAGTTCACCCTCCCCTGGTAGTTCAGAATACATTTGCCAGTTGAGAGGTGTGTCTCAACACATGAGGAAGGCATACCTTTTTCCTGGAAGATTGTGTGTATTTTCAGCCTGAGTATTGCAGAAGAAATCAAGCTGTCAATTTTCTAGGATTTACCAGTGTTCTGAGGACATTTCTTTAAGTGATGTCAGAATAATTTCTTCTCTTATTTGTATGGGAACATGTACACTGCACATACATATACATGCATACTGCACACATGTGCTGATCTCTCCTATCATGTGGGTCCTAGAGACTGGACACGGGTTGTCATTCCCTCTGACCTTTCTCACAGTCCCAGAAGATTTTGAAAGTTTCTCTTCAGAACCCTTTAGTGAGCAGCTACTTGCTCTGCATAGCACTCGTGGATTGCTGAAGGGACTGAGATGTCTGAGAAGTGGTCCCTGCTCCAAATGTGCTCATAACCTTGCATAACGGAGAAGAAGCATTTAAATAGCACACATGGTATGAGGGAATGTGGTTCTACTTCATAGGAAGGCCATGAAATAAGGAATAGCTTCTCTGTAGAATTGTGTTTGTTGGTTGGAATTCTACCTTTCATGGCATGGCATTCACTTTTAAACACTGTTTCTGGATGGGTAATGAATTCTCATGCTTTACACACTGTAATAATTTAGAAAGTTATTTATTGGTAAGTTTATCCACCCATCCTCACCTATCCAATTTGTTGTCTTCCTTCTCCATTGATACAGATAGTAACATGTACTTTCTTAAGACACAAGTCCAGTGTCTCTTTGTGCAAGAATAGATATATGTTCCTTCTTACACAAAACAATGCTCTGTTTGTTTTTCACATAGTTTGTTAATTTAGAAGTGTATTCTTGTTACAGGATGTCCCTTCTTCTCTTCATGGTTAGCATGTTGCCTTCATAGTATGGCACTGCTGAGAAATACCACGTGTGTCAGTTAACTCCTAGTATGGTGGCTTCAGCACTGCTGAGAAATACCACATGTGTCAGTTAACTCCTAGTATGGTGGCTTCAGCACTGCTGAAAAATACCATGTGTGTCAGTTAACTCCTAGTATGGTGGCTTCAGCAACAGCTGTTTCGTTGCTTCCTAGTTCTGTGGGTCAGCTGTTCAATTGGGGTCATCCAGTGGTTTTTCTGCAGGCCTTGCCAAAGTTTACTTGTGTGGATACAGACATAAGGCTATGTAACCTACAGCCTCATTCCATGGCTACCGGTAGACTCTTCCAGCACTTGCAATCTATTCTCTCAGCAAGTTCAGATGGAACACTTCATGTGGGCCCAGAAACAAAAACAGGCTGTGCTCTACGTGGACATACTGAGCAAGTTTCTGCGTACCTTAGATTTGCTAACATCTCATTAGTAAAAACAGAATTAACCTCGGAGTCAGAGGCAAAAGAAACGCAGAATGAGCAGTTCCCTGGAAGTCACTATGTAGGTCCCCACTGCAGCGGGTACACTTAACCACTCCTGCTCATGGGCACCTGGCTATTTCAGTCTCTTGGTGTTGCAAATACTGCTCAGTAGACACCTTTGTCCATAATTCAGTTCATATGTGAGCATGACCAATCACCAGAATGGGGCTGCTGGATTAAAGGGCAAATGCATTCAGAATTATCTGTGTATTCCATTTCTGTAGTGATATTTCTCTGTTTATCTTAAGCCTGTGTTTTCTGTCACTAATTTAGGAACTTTGAAACCATTAGAAAAGTTTAAAATTATTTAATTAAAAACTTATCTTTAGTGAGTGAGTGTGCACAAGTATGCATTTGAAGGCGTGGTGATCACCATGACTGTCCCAGATAGCATGTTATCGCCAGTACACATACCTAACAAACCGTGACAAACTTTCACTGATGGAATCTCTCATCAGTGGAAGTTTGTGTTCTGTATCTGGCTTGGCTTCAGATGGTGTCCATTTGCTTGACTCGTTCATTGGCACATTTGCACATTAATGGTGGTCCCATGGGATTGTTCCTCAAGAGACTCTATTTGCTTTTGATTGAATGTAGTTTATTTCTGATTTCTGAATACTGGAGCATATCCTGGAGGGTTTCTTGTTTGTTTGTTTTTCATACAACCTCATGTCTGTTAGGTCTTAGGCTGTCCCAATATCCAGAAATGAGCTCTACCTGGATTATAAGAAGATTTTTAACAGATAAATGCCAGCGTTCCTCAGCAACTGTGAAACCAGTTCCTACCTGCCAAAACCAGTCATTTTTCTTACCTCTGGCAGAAGAGACACATGGCTCCGTCGCTTCCAGACTCCGTCAGCCCCTAGTCACAAATATATATTATACATTTCAAAGTCCTGGTAGCACCCTAGCCCTCTCACCTCCTGGGCTACCCTATCTCCCTCCAGTCCGTGGACTTCCCTCCGCTTCCCTACAGGCCCTCCCTAGAACCCGATGCTCTTACTGTTCTGTCTCTTGCTCTCTTGCTGTCCTCTGTGATCTCCCTTTTCTCTGCTCTCCCCGGTTTTCTCGAAGATAGCCCTGGCCATGTCCAGCCTGCTTCTTTTTCTCTTTGCTCTCTCTTATTCACAATAAAAACCTTAACCATACAGCAGAGTGTCCATGTTGACAGTTTCTGTACTGTGTCCCTTGCATGTGGTGTCTAAGATGAGACTTCACCTCTGTCAGCAGTAAACCTTGAGCAGAATCCTGACTGTCCGTGTGCTTGCTTTGAGCCTTCAGGAGGGAAACGTGGCCTTCCTGCAGCAGACATGGAAAGTACTGTTTCCCTCAGACATTTTCATAGGCGTCCTGTGTGCAACCCGCCCACTCCCTGAAGTATGATTGATTAGCAAAGCTGTTCTGCTCAAGGGCAGCCTGCTTTCCTGAGCCTGGATGTTGACAGCTCCGACATGCACAGATTTTAAAACAGGTCGCCCGTCCAGGCTGTAGGCTGTGGGCCAAGATGATGGTTCTTGAGGGAGGAAAAAAAAAGACTCAGTTTGGGGAGCAGAAGAAACTATATGAATCTGGACCTAGAAAAAAAAAATCAGCCCAGGCATGCCCACTCCTCACTGCAAAGGCAGCTCGGCATGCCCACTCCTCACCAGCTGCTTACTGGTGTTTGGTGCCCAGAAAACCCTGGCTACAGAGGAAATGCAAAGGAAAGGTGGCGATAGGGACGCGCTGGCAGAGCCTGTGCGAATAGGCATAAGCCCTATTTGACTAGGAATCTCTAAACATCAAAGAGAGGCGCACACTTAAAGAGAAACTCAAGACTCAATCAAAGCAGCTATGATGGAAGTTTGGAAACACAGCCAAGCAATGACACCATAAACAGGAAGAGGCATGGATCGGGTCATGTCTCTGCTTGCTCATTTGCGGCATGGCATCTAGCAGGTTGTCTTTTACAGGGTATAGCCCACGTTAATATTTAGTCATAAAATGACAGGGCTGAAAGTAACTTTAGAAATTATTTTGTTCAGGTCTCACTACTTCATACTCAAGTAAGTGGAGGCTTGGACAGTTTAGTGACAGTCTCAGGGTGTTTTCTCAAGGCACAACAGGTTTTGAGCCTCAGTGAAGTTAGCTTTTATAAGCCAGTGATGTCAGTATTTGAATGACTGAGTGAATGAATGAACTGTGGTTTTGGTGCCCCCCAAAGGCCCATATTGAAGGCTTGGTCGCCAGCCTGTGGCACTGTCGGGAGGTGGTAGAACCTTTAATTTGGGGCACAGTAGGAGGAAGTTAGGTCACTGGAGGGTGTGTCCTTGAATAGGATATTGGGCCCCAATGCATCCTCTCCATTTCTTTGTTTCCTGGTCCCCATAGGTGAACAGACCTCCCCTCACATGGCATATTGCAATGCCACAGTCCCACAGAAAAGGGCCAAGGCGCTAGGAGTCAAAATAAACCTTCCCTCCTACTAAGTTGATTTAAGCTGACTAATAAATAAAGTAGTTTCTTTTCTTTTTTGTTATGTAGCTCTAGCTGACCTTGAACTCACAGAGATCCACCTGCCTCTGCCTCCAGAGTCCTGGGATTAAAGGTGTGTGTCACCATACTTGACCTTTAATTTCCTGTGTAATGAGACTTACTTAAAAGATATGCATTCTATAACAGTATGCATGAGAGTCTATTGAATTTAGTTATGTATCAGTAGTCATTCACCCCAGGTATACCTTTGGGGGCAATGGGCAGGACATTTGTGAGGATGAATTGACCTTTTGAAAGACTTTTGGGAATCTGACTAAGTTTCAAGACATTCTGGCCATATTACAGAAAGTCTTAAATGTCAGCATTGAAAAAAATGTGGGCTTTTCTTAGAACAATGTGTTATATGCTTAAAATGTAAGTAGCCTGGGGAAGAAAGTTCTGCATGATGCTGACAGTGGTCTTTTAGTATATTATAGTCAGCTGGGTATCAGTGTAGCAGAGGGGCAGTAACCACAAAGAAAGAACACTTTGTACTTCTCAGACTGCTTCTCCTTAGTGGCATACCTGTCCTAAGAGGCCCAGACTGTCCAGGTACACCTTGCAGCAGGCTCCACAGCCTCGAGTGATGCCATTCAGTGGCCTACAATCCTATCATCTCTGTCATCTTCAGCCTTTGACTCTCCTACTGCCTAGGAGGATGAGCATGCATTTTCATGAGTCCCTTCAGAATATATTTGGCAGAATTTATTGTCCTGAATCAGTTTTGACTCATGACAAGTGCATCTATGATCTTACTTTCCTCTACAAGGTGTCAAGGGTCAGATAATATCATCCCTTTGGGGACGGCAATCAATTACTATTCTACTTGTCACAGAGAAGATTTTAGAAGTCCATTTATTGGGACCTTCACTGGGGCCTCCTGTTTGGTTTCCTGTGTCATAAAGAAAAACCTGCATGAACTAACAACAGGGATTCTAATGTGATGTGGGTTCAGTTTAGTTGTTTGGTGTGAGGAGCTGTGTTACCCGAGCTCTAGCTCTAAGAATACCGGTAGTGGTATCTGCCTACATTCTAAGAATTGAAGGAGGCAAGGTTTCTACAGAGCGAATCACCCAGCATATCTGTGAGGCTTCTGCAGAGCAAAGACAGAAATAAACTCAAACAAACAAAACAGGAAGCATCTGAAAACACAAGGTGTGTGCTCCTCAGACACTGAGGGCCTTTGAAAGCTTAGGTGCATTTCTGCCTGCTT
Organism: Ondatra zibethicus; assembly: GCA_004026605.1. NCBI lineage: Eukaryota > Metazoa > Chordata > Mammalia > Rodentia > Cricetidae > Ondatra > Ondatra zibethicus. The sequence goes on from PVIU01004153.1 coordinate 54,468, forward strand.
CAAAGGTGTGTGTGTGTGTGTGTGCAGTATGAGGGCATGTATTTAGATTGCCAGGGTGTGAAGTGTGGGTGTCTGTGTTCAGTATGGGGTTTGTGTGTGTGCAGCATGGCTGTGTGTAGAGTCTAGGGGTTGTGGAGTGTGGAGGAATATGTATGTGTGTGTGTGTGTGTATGTGTTGCAGTGTGGGGTACATGCGGAGCTTATCTATGGGGAGTGTGTGTGTGGAGTGTGAAGTGTGTGTTAGGTATATGTGGAGTACACATAAAGGACATGTGTGGAGAGAGTGTGTGTGTATGTAATGTAGAGTGTGTATATGGAGTGTGTTGTTTATGTGTATGTATGTAGAGTATGAAAGTGTGTGCCTGTGTGTGTGTGTGCATGTGTGTGTGTAGGTGTATGTGGAGTATGGAGTACATGTGGAGGAAATGTGTGGTGTGTGTGTGTGTGTGTGTGTGTGTGTGTGTGTGTGTGTGTAGTGTAATGGGTATGAATGTGTGGCTGTTTTGTCTTGTTTGGTCTTGTCAGTGAACAAGGCTTCCTGGTGTGGCTGTGTCTATAAACCCTCTTCTTGCAGCACCCCACTTCTCTTCTTCAACCTGCTGCTACTTTGTTGAGCTACAAAAGCAAATATAACTTTCCATAAAATAAGGAGCAGATAACCTACAAAGATCCAATGCAATATTATAACAATATTAAATACATAAAATTTTCCATAGAGTATTCCACCCCGGACTAAGGAAGACAGCTCTGCTTAACCAGAGACTTTGGCTGGTTTGATAGTTCTCTACCCTCCACCCGCTTTTACCAACAAAAGAATACTTTCTCTAGCTGTATACCTCACCTCTCCACATCTAGATAATAATGGTTTTCATTTGCATTTAAAATATTTGGTGATGACTTGACAAGGATAAGGATAGGAGATTGAATACTGCATTATTTAATACCAGGTTTTCTTCTGCTCTTCCTTTTACCCTCCTCTCCTTTTACCCCTTCTTCCTTCCCTCGTCTTTCCCTCTCTGATATTCTTCCTGTGAAGATACAAAAAGTCAGCTGTAACCCTGTCCAACACCTCCAGATGTCATTCCAGCTGTAGTTCTGTCTAACACCTCCAGATGTTATTCCAGCTGTAGTCCTGTCTAACACCTCCAGATGTCATTCCAGCTGTAGTTCTGTCTAACACCTCCAGATGTCATTCCAGCTGTAGTTCTGTCTAACACCTCCAGATGTCATTCCAGCTGTAGTTCTGTCTAACACCTCCAGATGTTATTCCAGCTGTAGTCCTGTCTAACACCTCCAGATGTCATTCCAGCTGTAGTTCTGTCTAACACCTCCAGATGTCATTCCAGCTGTAGCCCTGTCCAACACCTCCAGATGTCCTTCCAGCTGTAGTCCTGTCTAACACCTCCAGATGTCCTTCCAGCTGTAACCCTGTCTAACACCTCCAGATGTCCTTCCAGCTGTAGCCCTGTCTAACACCTCCAGATGTCCTTCCAGCTGTAGTCCTGTCTAACACCTCCAGATGTCATTCCAGCTGTAGCCCTGTCTAACACCTCCAGATGTCCTTCCAGCTGTAACCCTGTCTAACACCTCCAGTTGTCCTTCCAATGTAGCCCTTTCTAAGACCTCCAGATGTCATTCCAGCTGTAGCCCTGTCTAACACCTCCAGATGTCCTTCCAGCTGTAGCCCTGCCTTAACACCTCCAGATGCTATTCCAGCTGTAGCCCTGTCTAACACTTCCAGATGTTATTCCAACTGTAGCTCTGTCTAACACCTCCAGATGTTATTCCAACTGTAGCTCTGTCTAACACCTCCAGATGCTATTCCAGCTGTAGTCCTGTCTAATGCCTCAAGATGCTATTCCATTAAAGAATATGCCACTCCTGGAATTTTACTTCTGAAAACTCAGTGGTTGCCATCGGGCTACAGGCTACCACAGCAGGTCACAAAAAGAGCCACCTTGTGAGCTCTTGACCACACTCAGTCCTAAAATCCTCTCTAACAGGGAGATCATTTCCCTCTGTTCAAACCAGAAGACAGAATCTGGAAGTCTGAGAAGTCAGTGGTCTGCGGAGAATGCCCAGCTCAGGAGGTAGCTGAGAACATCCTGACTGAGAAGGTGGCATGAGCTGGGAAGGATTCTAAAGCCAGGTTCCCATTATCTTATTTAGCATTCTCCCAGGTTCTCCAGTCCTTAGGTAAATATTGGAATCCATCTCAACCCATGAGTGTTTGACTACCATTTGTCAGCAAGCCATGGCTTTCTTACTGTTTCAGGAAAACATAATTTTGTCTCGCCCATGCATAAGTCATTTTTTCCCAATTCTAAGAAATCAAAATATAGGTAGAAGATAAATTTGAAGAAAACTTGCCACTTCTGGTGGCTAAATGCAATCAAAGACATATGATCTTGATGCTAAAATCCTGACATTTCTTATACATATTTATAATTTTAAAGGGAAAGTCAGATGCAGTGCAAAATTGAGATACAAAAAATAAAAGAAATTCAAGCCAAGGAGTCCACACAATCAGGATGCTCATAGACCTGGAAACCCTCAAGTAGCTCTTAGCCCTGGGCCTGCATGCTAGGCTTCTTTTTTAATTAAAAATTAAATATATTTTAAATTTTAATTTATTTTTAAGTAACAAATAAAAATCATGCATAGAGTCTTTCGTATTTGATCCCGTGTGATAAAGGGTGTGCTGTTCTGCCTTACTGCCTGAGTTAACTCAGCATATTAACTGCATGCAGTGAGCCGCTCTCATTAATTTCCCACACATTGCTTGGCTTTGATCTTCCCATTTCAAAGCCAAGAAGACCATCCAGGGAGAGAAATGATCACACTGTGTGTCCTTTTCTCCAGTGTGGGCAGCCTTTTTGTCAGGAAGCTCCTCTGGGTACCCCAGTGACTAAATACGACAGCCAGGCTCCCAAACCCCTTCATCAATAGTTAATTAATATTGATTCTTTGCTTAGCTTCATCTCATTTCAGAACCTTCACAAACGAGCTTTCTCCACAAATGAGCCTTTTAAAGTATGTATTTGAAATATCTTTAAGCCTCAGAGAGCAGTTTTAAGACAAGTTGTGCATTGATTTCCTCTGACTCCAACATATTTCTTGAGTGATTTTCCTGAAAGATTTTTTGGTTCATTGAACACAAAAACAAACCCTGTCCCGAGTGAGTCAAGGCTATAGGGAACTAGGTACCATGGTGTTTGCTCTCAAGGATTCAGTTTTTCCTAAAGGATATAAGACACTCCAACAAGTAGACCAAAGAGAAAATGACAGTGCTGGCTCCTGCCTACCTCGGAGCTGGTTAGATTACAGTTTTATTGAAGGCTAATGAGCCCTCACTGCCCTCCCGCATAGAATTATAAAAGGTCTTTACTTTCTGGGGTTATAATTATGGTGACTGAATTTTTCCATACCAAAATTTAAAACCCATGGCCTGACAAAGGGTTCTTGTACCACTTCTCGGTGTGAGACCACCCATAATTCAGCTTTGCAAAGTGGGCGTTTTCAGGCAGGCCCCATAAAAGTAGAGATTCGTTAAATAGGCATGGTTTTAGACTTTTCATTAAAAGCCTATAATGCACACAGTATTTTATTTTGTATCTGAATCAACACATTCTATCCTAAAGCACTATTTTATAACCTTAAGTTACGTGTTAGCCTATTCATAAAACATAACAAAACATAGTGCTCTGTGGAGTAATAACACCCACCGTTATCCAGCTGGGGTAAAAGGGTCCCAAGGGGTTTACTCCAGGCCTTTAATTTTCCTTTTGGAGATAAAAGTTCCCTATTTCACTTTCAAGGTTTAAGGTTTTTTTGAGCCGTGCAAGTGATTGTCATTGAAGCATGCCAGATGTGAACAGTTGTGAACAGCCGCTCTTGAAAAGAGGGAAGGAGTGACTTTTTCTTCCTTGTTCTCTCCCCATATCATCATCTGTGGTTTCTACAAGTGTAGTTTTCTTCAGACCATCAAGGTCATGGGGATGGATACTGACCAGATTGCTATAGCCCAGGCAGGAGTTCCTGAACTGGGGGGACTAGGAGCATAAAACAGGCTAGTGTTGACAGTTTAAAGATGCTGAGGTCAGAGCCTGCTTGACCAAACACTAAGTGACTTACCCAAAGCCACACTGTGTCTTGGTGAGCAAGCTTCCTGGATGTCACAGTCCCCTTTCCCAAACTGTGAGGGCTGTCCTCTTGCCCAGAGTCATCCCACTGTATCCCCAATGCTGAAGTTTGTGACAGCAGCACAATGTGATTACATCATTCTAAACCCTGTGCTTGATGACTGGACCAGCCCAAATTGAAAAGTTTGAAAAGTTGATGTCTTCAACCAGTGACTCTCCAGTGAGGCAGCTTTAGGTGCTGAAGGCTGACTCTTAGCTAGGCTTGAATTCAAGGAAAGTCTTCAGTACATTATGCTTCCTTCTGTCCTAGGACCACTTCTTGGAACCAGACTTCTATCATAGTATAGAGTTGATACATTACACTTTTTAGTAGACAATATCCATCATTTATCTTTCAAGAGGGCTGCATTTATGATTTGCTGATCTGCTACACTTTCTGAATGTATTCCTTCCACTAAAGCATACCAGGCATGGGCTGCAGTGCTGGGGGTCGGCAGCTTAGTGCTTAGTGCTTTTCTGGAGTTCCGCTTCCAACACCCATGGCAGGCAGCTAACAATCACCTGTAGTCTCATTATCTGACACCCTCCTCAGACCTCCATGTGCACACACACACATGTGGCACACACACACACACACACACACACACACAAGTTAAAACAAAAAACAGTCTTAAGAAAATATATACCAGGTTATCCATTCAAGTAACCTCCAAATTCAACTTCATTTCCCTATCCACCTGTTCATTCAATGAATATTTTTGTTTTGTTTTAACATTTATTTACTTGCATGTGCACACATGTATGTGCCATAACATGCAAGTGGAGGTTTGAGGACAAGCTGTGGGAGTCAGTTGTCACCTTCTACCATGTGAATCCCAGGGACTGAACTCAGATCACTGGGCTTTACAGCGAGTGAGCCAGCACCTAAGCCATGACTATTTCTTGAGTACATGCTGTATATGAATAGAACTTTACTGGCTGTCAAAGATACTCACTTCAGTGAACAAAAATAACAAAAAATAAACTAAGTCATAGTTGTACTAACAAATGTACCACTTTTTGGCCATTTTTATACTATATTAGTAAGACTTTCGTTTCCTATGTCAAAATACCTTACAGAAACAACTGAAAGGGCAGAGGGCTTGTTTTGTTGCCCCTTCAGTGTTTAGTCATGACAGCCAAGGGGCTGCTGCATAGCTGTCGGGAAGTTCCTAGCCTCTCTCTTTTCTCTTCCTTCAGGGTCCCCAACCTATGGAATAGTCATTTATATTTAAAGTGGGTCTTCCACACTTAGTTAATCCTTCCTGGAAATTCCTCAAATTCTTCTCAGTGAAGAGGTGTGCTTACTAAATCTCCTGGGTGCCTCCCCATCCAGTCAAGTCAGCAATCAAGATTGACCCTCACAGGTGTTATGAGATCACTGCTTTGTGTTGTTCATTTAGCCCCATGAAAGCAGAGAGCCTTCAATCTGACCTTCCTCGGGGACTCAGAACGCAGATAAGCCTGGAGCGTGTGGACACTGAATGCACAGCTGTGAGAGGTTGAAGCACTTGAATGACAAGAAATTCAACGTCTCTAGTACCTGTCTAGAATATTTTTAATAATGCAAATGAAATGAAAACTAGGACATTAAAAAAATTATCTCACATTTTACTTTGAGGCATTTAGGCATTTCTCATTGGTCAAAGGTTAATCATGGACAACAGCAGAGCTAAGTAAACCCACTGTGCTGCTCTTTTCAAGTGTGCTTTGCTGCCTGACATCTTATTTGCTTGGCAACGTTTCCAAGGCTCCACAAAATGCATCAGGAACCTTTAGAATGTATCCCGAACCACAGGCAGCTTTAATTCCTCAGCAAACACTGCTCATGTCTGATATGCACAGCCAGTGCGCGCAGCAGAACACCCATGTCGTGGTTCACGTGGACTGAATGGCAGTTCACACATGTAAGAAGCATATTTTCATTTGAGGGGGTTGGGCTCCGTGTGGGGTGCAAATATTCTGCTCTTGTAAAGACACACAAGGAAAACTCTGACTAGAAAATGGGATGTACTCGACAATAGATCTGTCCTAGCAGCCCAGGGTGACTTAGACAGTAGATACAGATTCTCCAGGCTGGTTTGTTTTGCTTACTTGGGCAGCCCTATGGCTTCTAGGATGCAGGATGGCCTCCTGGGGTTTAACCTTCAGAAAAGAAGGGAGAACCTTTCTCTTTTTACAGGGTTGTGTTCGTGGTCTCTAGAAATGAGATACAGATTCTGATATGGTGTCTCAATAATCCAGCTGTGGATGCTGTGTGGGGCATGCCTGTGGATGGGGTGCTCTACTCTAATTAATTAGGGGGTGGGGTGATGTAGCTTGCACTTCAAAAACTTACCTTTTACAATAGAGGAGAGACTGGCTTCATATTAGTAAATCACAGAGAATAAATCATGGTATAAAATCACTGATTAAGTTTGCCTTCCAAACTTACTTGCTTTAATCTTGATGATGCAATAGCTAATTTGGAAATTATTATGAAGAGTGGCATTAACAGTATTACACTTGACTCCTTTTAGGGTGAATGTTGAGAAATAGCCCCTTTTCACACATTATTCTGGGAGAAAACGGCTGTGCCTTTGTCTAGCTCCACAGTAAGACTAAACTTAGCATGAGGACCTATGGTGTGAGAACCAGGCTAACATACAGCAGAGCCCCAATTTAACTGCAATCCACTTAGTACTCACTTTAATGAAGACTGAGGTGTTCTGGCCAGTTCAATACTGTTTAATCTTAGCTATCCAGCAGACCACTTCTCTATGACCAATCTTTATAGAACTCAAACACTATAATATAGTTGACTATACTATACTATACTATACTCAACATATCTTTTATCAGCGTGAAGCAGTGCTCTCAACCTGTGTGCCATGAGGGGGTCAAACAATCCTTTTACAGGGGTCACCTTAGACCATCAGAAAACATGGATATTGTATTAAGATTCATAACAGTAGCAAAAATAATTTTGTATTGGGATCAACAAAACACGACGAACTGTAGTAAAGGGTCACAGCATTAGGAAGGGTGAGAACCACTGATGTAAAAGATCTTTGTTGATCTCACCAAGTTCCTGGGCCATCATGAATATCAGGCATCCAAGAAATGGCTGTTGATCGGGGTCAGGGACTGATCACAGACTGACTGAAGGGCTGACTGAAAGTGGCACTTTGCTGGGTGTGGGAGTGTGTGTATGTGTGGTGGGGGTGCCAGGTCTTCTTTCCCAGGTGCCAGCCATCAGCACACAGAGCTCTGAGAGCTGAGCCCAACCGGGAGGAGCATTCGTTAGGTAGCTCCAATTCACTCATCTGAGAGCAGCTTGGCTTAGTCCCACGTTCTCTTCTCTCTTTGGACTAGGGACTTCCTACAGTCCTCAGTGTCTCCGTGACAGAAACCTGTTGTCCCTAACTCAAGACAAGCAGAAACTTTTGACTTTTGGCAGTGCTTGCAATTTCGGTATATATTTGCTTGATGGGTGTATGTATATGACTTGCGTGCACATGTTTGTGGGGGGATCACGCCCAACACTTGTGTGGAGGTCTTAGGACATCCTCAGGCATCTGTCTTTACCTTCCACCTGTGTCTCTTGTTTACTGCTGTGCTGGGTACTCCAGGCTAGCTTGTCCTTGAACTTTGGGACTCTTCTGTCTTCATGCCCACTCCCTCCAGAAGGCGCTGAGGTTGTAATCATACACCTCGTGCTCAGCTTTCAAGTGGGAATCTTAGCTGAAACTTGTCAGGCTCCCATGGCGAGTGCTGTCACCCACCGCACCACCTCCGCAGCCCTCGCTTGTGTTCTAAGTTGAGCATCCACAGAAGATAATGGTGAGCAATTATTGCTAACAAAGAGTTAATGTCACACAGAGACTTACCAGTCAGTTATACTGTGACTGCACAGCACACCCGCTGGGACAAGTCTGGGAAGACAGACACTCAGAAGCAGATATGAAAGCCCTCAGTGACTTCCCTCCACACACTAGCAATGAGTGGGAGTATTGAAAACGCTTTTGTGATGAATTTGATCCCAATTTTGAAAACACAAAATCCACATATTTTTGACATCCAAGAAATCGTCCTGTGCATGTGTAAGGCTGCCCATTATTGACTCTGCTTTCTCAGCCAAGACAAAACAAACTCGGAAAACTGAAAACATCCTGTGGAAGACTGGTTCAATTGGTAAATTGATATGAAATAAAATGCAATATTAGGATATATTATGTATACATACACCCACATATATAGAGGAATACATATATGCACTTGCATAATCATATGTGTAAACTCACACAGAATAATGCCTGTGATTTGTGATATGAAAAAAATTAGATGCAGGTCTATAACCAGCATCTTCTGGAAAGATGTATAGTATACTCTCTGGTTTTATAGATTCTGAGTATTATAAATTAAAATAATACTTAAGAATTAATGAAAATTATGATCATGTACATATTGCTTACAGTAAAGTGCACCTGATTTAATTACGTAAGTTTGGACTGTCAGATTAGCTAAATAGTTTCCAGTTTTTACCTTCATTTGCTTATTCAAACATTTATTCCTATCACCCATACAGCTAAACATCAATCTGTCTTAGCTATTCAATAATTTCTAAACGAATGCATTGTTTTGCCAACGGTGCTAACCATAACAGTGCTCACCCTGGTCGCTGTGCACTCGAGTCCCGCCATGCACTACACCCCGTTCTCCTACTTTCTCTGAATCTCACAAATCCTCAAAGAAGAACAGGAAAGAGAGTTTTCCACCATCTTCTGGAACTCACCAGAGCTACACAGCCGGAAGTGTCTGGAACTAGCTCCCACATGGGTTCTGTTTCCATATGTCATCTGCCTGAGATAAGACCCTAGTCAGTTTTTTAGAGTCTGCTTTTTTGGTTAAGACAGATAATTTCAGCATGAAGAGTTACAAGAAAATACTCTTGGGATTCTTTACTATTGTTGCTTTTTGGTATCTTCCTGTCACCATTGTTAACTGTCCCATACTTGACACTCATCTGAATGTTTGATCATATACATAGAGAACTTGCCAGACACTTCCTGGGTATATTTCTTTAGCTCTGTTGGCGTTCCCATGGTGTGAACGCCAGTGTTATTTGTGAGGCCTGGCGGAGCTTGCCATCTGAAAACTCTGCAGGCTTTCAGGGCAGGACCAGGTTTAGCTGAGCGATGCCGAACCATTGTTTATTTTCCTGAGATAAAGAACAAAGACAAACAAAAGAGCAAAGTCTGCTTTCAGAAACAGTCAAGTGATGTAATTTTTATTAGTTGAACTAATGCTAGATGTGGCCTGGTTTTGATTTAAGAGATTTCTATTGTTCGATAGGGTGGGCACACCCAGGGTGGTTGGGTAGCAGTTACAAAAATGATCCTAGGAAGCCATTCCATGCCTTATCTTTTCTGCTGGCATCCTCCTTCTCCTGTCTACTGAGGCAGGACTCTGTCCGAGCCCCTCCTGGTCTTCTCTCCTGAGGAGGTTAAGCAGGCGGGGCCAAGGGGACTCCACCCCAGGCTTAGCAGTGGCTTTTCAGAGAAAATCATTCAAGCAGAAGTGGCAAAGGTACCTGGCTCCCTAGAGTGGGGACAGTGTGTAGGGGCAGACATACAGAGCAAGGCAGTTCTGTGGAACCCTGAGTCTCTGGTGTGGCCTTTCTCTTTCTTGGGGATATTGACCACAAATAGCTTAGGGGCTCATCCTTTTATGTGTGCTGGAACAAAAACATTTCTAGAACAAATGGTTTTGCTCCAAACACCCCTCCAGTGTGTTAATGCTACTGTGTGTGAACCCTTTTGAAGATCACCCTTCTCTGTTAGTACTTGTACCTGTCCGTTTCTCCTAAATTCACACTAGTGAATGGCACACCTGAACAGGAGAGCATCTTTAGAGGCTTGTGTAAAATACAGTGCTAGCTACTAGGTTTGAATCAGATCGTTAGTGTAATACCCATTTTGCACAAACAGGGAAATGCTTAGGGCTAAAGTTTCTGTTTTTAGTAATGCAAAGGGCTATTCATAGGAGAAGACGAAGGAAGGCAGAGGCCCTGCCATAGGCTAAACAGTTTGGCTGTTTTTGTCACCAACAGAAACCCCAACTGACAAATATTCCTTTAATCCTCTTCGTGTATCCTAAGGCATTCAGCTGAATCTTGGGCTGTGTTAGCTCTTGACAGGGTAAACCTAGTTTTCCAGTTTATGAACACACATTTCAGGAGCCCCATGTATCCTCTAGCTAGACAAGAGAGCCTTCTTTGTAGGAACGATCTTTCTCTAGATGTACTTTTTGCCTGTGAAAACTGAAATGGTAAAGATGGACTTTGGAGACCTATATGTCCTAGAACTTAGGTCTCTGTGGGGAGGGAGGGAGGGAGGGAGAAAGGGAGGGAGGGAGGGAGGAAGGAAGGAAGGAAGGAAGGAAGGAAGGAAGGAAGGAAGGAAGGAAGGAAGGAAGAAAATAAGGAAGGAAGAAGAAAAGACAATGTTTCAGACTTTATAAAGTAAAATAACAGGTCAACAAACATGTATGAGGACTGAGGAGAGCATTCAGTGCGGAAGAACACTTGCAACACAAGCATGAGGACCCAGGTTTTGGTCCCCAGCACTTGGTAAAAATTGGGTGTGTCAGCATGTATGTATAAACCCAGTGTGGGGGCCAGAAACAGATGGATCCTGGGGGCTCTCTGGCCCTCCAGCTGGTGCCTCACTTCAGGTTTAGTGAAATACCTTATCTCACAAAACAAGATGGAGGGAGATGGGAAGAAAGAGATGTAAACCCCAGGCCTTCACACATAAGAAAACATACCCACACACATACATATACACATATGTATATAATGTATATGCAAACAGAATCACATATGATTATTATTCAGTAGTGGCAGTAATCATATCATAGCTAAAATTAAACAGTGGAGTACAACACTTTTCATTGTCAGCCTGCTCCCACTAATTACAAATCAAAGGCAGTCAGTGCCATAGATTCAAAAGCTAGATGGAACTGAGCATCCCATAGTAAACGGTAGGCAGGGCAGAGTGTATTAGACACATGTGTATAATAAAGATGATAAATCTGCATAAGTATAGCTGTGATGAAATGTGTATAAAGACTTTGAACTCCACAGAAGTAAGCAAAGCGTAAATAGATAGCATGCTCAGGCGGAGAGAAACCAAGTGCTATTTTAGCACTCAGGCTAGTGATAATTTATTGTGCAGCCTCTCCCGTTGAGTCAGTCTTTATGCAGTGCTATATATTAACTGAGACCAAAATAGTCTGTGCACATCACAGTCTTGGATAGATTACTGAGCCATCAGCAGAAGCTGCACCAAACAACCACTCCCCATGAGAAATGGATTTATAATATTTAAAATATTCATCTTAAAAGCCCAAGCTGTTTTGACAAGTTTTGTCTGTTAATCAGTATGGTTCAGAAAGAGGTGGTGTGGCATATGTTAGAGAAAAAGATGGCTAAGTGGTTTAGAAGCCAAAGTGAAGGTCGAGACTCTGGATTGAGATTCTGGCTTACTAGCTAGGCTGGCCGCTAAACCACATGCCCCTCAGTCAGTGGCATTAATAAGGGCACCTACCTCTTACAGTTGATGTGGAGATGAAATGAATTCATTTGAGACTGTGTGTAAGTGAGATGGGGGTGCGTTCAGGGTGATGTGGCCGAGACCTGGGAAAACCCAGGCAAGCACTAACTGCCGAGATAGCACACAGGCCTGGGAAGTGACTAGGCCAGTTACCTAGCCATTTTTAATCTTGGTGATAGCATTGGGATCACAGAATCAGAGCAAAGGCCTGAAGAGAGTGGACCAGAGTGAAGATTATGTCACATACATGCTCCCCAAACCACCGTGGTTAGGTGAGGTGACAGTTATATTTGTCATGTTGGTTAGAGTTAGAATCAACCAGAAGATGTATGAAGTGAGAGGTGTCAGTATAAGGGTATTTCTAGAGAGGATTGACCCACTGTGGGGAGTACCCAGACTGTGGTTCAGGTCAAATGGGATAGAGGGAGTTTGGGAGAACTCCAGTAACATGCTGGTATTTCTCTCTCTCTCCTTTCTCGGTTTCCTAACCACCTCGACATGAACTACTGTCCTGTGGCACACCATTCCTATGAGGAGCTGACGCTTTTGAAATAGTGAACCACAACAAATAATTCCTCCTATCAGGTTATTGGTCACAGTCATGTAAAAGCAGTCAATATGGGTAGCTACTGTTTGTCCAAGGTGTCTTTTTCTTGGCTCTGACTGACTGGCACATGTCTGTGTCTGTGTGATTCTGGAGATGTAGGTCCTTGTGGGGGCAGGGCCACAGGCTCCTTGCTGTGTGGAGTGGGGTGTTGGTGCTCTACAGCAAACTGTCTCCAAAAGAAGTCCGATGTGAGAGGCGCATGGCTATCCTTGCTAAAATAAACTATGCTGCGTAATGTACACAAGAGATGGGACACAGAGAGAGCAAGTGCCTTCTCTCCAGGCAAGTGTTTACTGCGGAGACTGTGTGATTACAGATGTCTAAATGCCTTTCACAGACACGTTTGCTCACAGCCCCTACGCCATGCAGAGGATGCTGCCGTGACTTCTTGTCATGCAGGCAGTGGTTTAAAAGCCACCCCTCTCTGGTCATCTCTTCCAGAGTCAGTTTACTTCCTGGTTGTTTTGAAGCTTTTCTCCCTAGAAGCTGCTTCAGCCCTGTGAGGCACAGCTCTAAGCTAGTGGCCATATGCAGACCCTCTCTGCAGCTGTGTCTCATGAGGAAGGCCTCTCCGCACACCAGAGTGCGAGAGAGGGGTGTACCTAGCCAGCTCTTTCTGTGCCCCCTGGCCCAGCTCATGTGATGCTTCCTGCAGTCTAGGACAAATCTTCAACATGGCCCCAGCAGGAGCCTCTGGGAGGGGCAGACACATTGCCTTTGCCCTTCTCACTGGGTGCCTGGGAGGGGCAGACACATTGCCTCTGTCCTTCTTTTCCTTGTTCTTGTCTGAACAGTTTAGTTCCTGACTTCTCTAATGGCTTACCCTGGGAGTAAGTGACTTCCACCTTCCACACTGCAGTCTGCCATGTTTTTTATCCATCTTCAATATTTCATGGCCCGTGGCAAGTAGCAGGTCAAAGGTCAGACCCCACCTTCAGTGTGATGGGTGTTTGCTCATCTAAGGACCGGCAGAGCTTCACCACTCCAGGAAACACCACAGTTCCAGCCATTTATAGATGCCTCCAGGAGCTTAGGGTGCCTGCTCTCAAGCCCCATCTTGAGAGCCGTGGTGTGTGTCAGCTAAGGAATTCTTTTGCAGTGAGTTGTTCTTGTCTACAGGCAAATGCCCCAGGTAGGCACACGAGTGGTATGTCACTCTGCAATGTTTCCTTAAGGAGACCGGTGTGAAGCTGAGGTCTATGCAAACTTTCCTGTCCTTCTCAGGGTATGAGTGTTAACTGGGGAGCCGGTGCAGAATGAGCCAATGAAGCTGGTTTATGGTCTGGTTTACAGTGCGGTCTCCCCGGGAGAGTGGTGTTTGCACAGCCGCTCCTTGTTTCAGACCATCCAGTGTATGGGGCAGCTGTCGGAGCTGCTCCCCTCTGGCACCCACCCTGGGCATTCCTATGATCCCAAGAGGGCAGTGTATGTTCTCCCAGAGTCTCTTAGCAAGGCCAGCCTATAACGACATGGTTTACCTACAGCTGTTAGGAACTCTTGCTCCCTGCAGTCAGACTGTGGTAGCTATGTGGTTGGTTGTTGGTTTTGTACTTTTTCCTGCATGTGGATGATGTGGCTGGGCTATCTCTGGCACTACTCTGTACATCCTTTTTTTTTCAATTTTCCATTCAAAAATTTACACTTCCCCCCCTTCTCCCATTCCCTTCTTCTCCCCCACTAACCCTTCTCCCTTTCCCTCCTTCCTTACAAGAGGGCAGGGTACCCTGCCCTGTGGGAAGTCCAAGGCCCTCCCCCCTCCATCCCAGCCTAGGAAGGTGTGCATCCAAATAGACTAGGGTCCCCAAAAGCCAATACATGCAGAAGAGACAGGTCCCAGTGCCATTATCGATGGCTTCTCAGTCCATCCCCATTGGCAGCCACATTCAAAGAGTCCGGTTTGATCACATGCTCATTCAGTCCCGGTCCAGCTGGATTTGGTGAGCTCCCATTAGATCAGGCATACTGTCTCAGTGGGTGGACCAACCCCTCGCTATCCTGACTTCCTTGCTCATCTTCTCCCTCCTTCTGCTCTTCAACTGGACCTTGGGAGCTCAGTCCATTGCTCTGATGTGGATGTGGGTCTCTGTCTCTATCTTCATCCATTGGAAGAAATTTTTATGGTGATATTCAAGATATTCATCAGTGTGACCATGGGACAAGGCCAGTTCAGGCACCCTCTCCTCTGCTGCCCAAGGACCTAGCTGGGGACATCCCCATGGATACCTGGGATCCCTCTAGAGCCAAGTCTCTTGCCAACCCTAAAACGGCTCCCTTAATGTAGATATCTTCTTCTCTGCTCCAATATCCGCCCTTCCTCCATCTCTACCCTCCCACTCCCCCAAGCTCTCCCCAGTCCTTCCCTTCTCCTTCCCCCTGTCCCCTTCCCACAACCCCACCACCACCTCTAACCCCACCCCCGTGCTTCCAACTTTTGCCGGGCATTTTGTTTGCTTCCAATTTCCAGAAGGATCTATATATGTTTTTCTTTGGGTTCACCTTGCTATTTGGCTTCTCTAGACTTGTGAACTATAGGCTTAATGTCCTTTGTTTATGGCTAGAGTCCACTAATGAGTGCGTACATACCATATTTGTCTTTTTGGGTCTGGGTTATCACACTAAGGATAGTGTTTTCTATTTCCATCCATTTGCATGCAAAATTCAAGATGTCATTGTTTTTACCGCTGAGTAGTACTCTAATGTGTAGCTGTGCCATACTTTCTTTATCCATTCTTCCATTGAGGGGCACGTAGGTTGTTTTCAGGTTCTGGCTATTACAAGTAATACTGCTATGAACATAGTTGCACAAATGCTTTTGTAGTATGATTGGGCATCTCTGGGGTATATTCCCAAGAGTGGTATTGCTGGATCCTGAGGTAGGTTGATTCCCAATTTCCTGAGAAACCACCACACTGATTTCCAAAGTGGTTGCACAAGTTTGCATTCCCACCAGCAATGGATGAGTGTTCCCCTTACTCCACATCCTCTCCAGCATAGGCTATCATTGGTGTTTTTGATTTTAGCCATTCTGACAGGTGTAGGATGGTATCTCAAAGTTGTTTTGATTTGCATTTCCCTGATTGCTAAGGAAGTTGAACATGACCTTAAGTATCTTTTGGCCATTTGAACTTCTTCTGTTAAGATTTCTCTGTTCAGATCATTACCCCATTTTTTAATTGGGTAATTTAGCATTTTAATGTCTAGTTTCTTGAGTTCTTTATATATTTTGGAGATCAGACCTTTGTCTGATGTGGGGTTGGTGAAGATCTTCTCCCATTCAGTAGGATGCCTTTTTGTCTTAATGACAGTGTCCTTTGCTTTACAGAAGCTTCTCAGTTTCAGGAGGTCCCATTTATTCATTGTTGCTCTTATTGTCTGTGCCACTGGGGTTTTACATAGGAAGTGGTCTCCTGTGCCCATGTATTACAGGCTACTACCCACTTTCTCTTCTATCAGGTTCAGTATGGTCGGATTTATATTGAGGTCTTTAATCCATTTGGACTTGAGTTTTGTGCATGGTGATAGATAAGGATCTATTTTCATTCTCCTACAGGTTGACATCCAGTTATGCCAGCACCATTTGTTAAAGATGCTTTCTTTCTTCCATTGTATAATTTTAGCTTCTTTGTCAAATATGAGTTGTTCATAGGTTTGTGGATTAATGTCTGGGTATTTGATTTGATTCCATTGGTCAACATCTCTGTTTTTATGTCAATACCAAGCTGTTTTCATTACTGTAGCTCTATAATAGAGTTTGAAGTCCGGGATGGTAATGCCTCCGGAAGTTCCTTTATTGTATAGGGTTGTTTTGGCTATCCTGGGCTTTTTGTTTTTCCATATAAACTTAGTTATTGTTCTCTCAAGGTCTGTGAAGAATTTTGTTGGAATTTTGATGGGGATTGCATTGAATCTATAGATTGCCTTTGGTAGAATTGCCATTTTTACTATATTGATCCTACCAAACCAAGACCATGGGAGATCCTTCCATTTTCTAGTATCCTCTTCAATTTCTTTCTTCAAGGTCTTGAAGTTCTTGTCAAATAGATCTTTCACTTTCTAGGTTAGTGTTACCCCAAGATACTTTATGCTATTTGTGGCTATCGTGAAAGGTGATGTTTCTCTGATTTCCCTCTCTGTTTCTTTATCCTTTGTGTATAGGAGGGCTACTGATTTTTTTGAGTTGATTTTGTATTCTGCCACATCACTGAAGGTATTTATCAGCTCTAGGAGTTCTTTGGTAGAGTTTTTGGGGTCACTTATGTACACTATCATATCATCTGCAAATAACAAAAGTTTGACTTCTTCCTTTCCAATTCGAATCCTCTTGATCTCCTTATGTTGTCTTATTGCTATTGCTAGAACTTCACACACTATATTGAAGAGATATGGAGAGAGTGGACAGCCTTGTCTTGTTCGTGATTTTAGTGGAATCGCTTTGAGTTTCTCTCCGTTTAATTTGATGTTAGCTGTCGGCTTGCTGTATATTGCTTTTATTATATTTAGGTATGATCCTTGTATCACTAATCTCTCCAAGACTTTTATCATAAAGGGGTGTTGAATTTTGTCAAATGCTTTTTCAGTATCTAATGAAATGATCATATGGTTTTTTCTTTCAGTTTATTTATATGATGGATTACATTGATAGATTTTCGTATGTTGAACCAACCCTGCATCTCTGATGAAGCCTACTTGATCAAAATGGATGATTTTTTGATGTGTTTTTGGATTTGGTTTGCCAGTATTTTATTGAGAATTTTTGTATCGATGTTCGTGAGTGAGATTAGTCTGTAATTCTCTTTCTTGGTTGCTTCTTTGTGTGGTTTTGGTATCAGGGTAACTGTAGCTTCATAAAAAGAGTTTGTCAATGACTCTTCTGTTTCTGTTATGTGAAGCACATTAATGAGAATAGGTATTAGCTCTTCTTGGAAGTTCTGGTAGAATTCTGCATTAAAACCATCTGGTCCTGGGCTTTTTTTGGTTGGAAGCTTTTTGATGACTGCTTCTATTTCCTTGCGACTTATAGGTCTATTTAAATTGTTCACCTGGTCTTGATTTAATTTCGGTATATGGTATTTATCTAAAAAACTGTCCGTTTCTTGTACATTTTCCAATTTTGCGACATACAGGATTTGTAGTAAGACCTAATAATTCTCTGAATTTCCTCAGTGTCTGTTGTTATGTCCTCCTTTTCATTTCTGATCTTGTTAATTTGAGTGTTCTCTCTCTGCCTTTTGATTAGTTTGGATAGGGGTTTGTCAATCTTGTTGATTTTCTCAAGGAACCAGCTCTTTGTTTCATTGATTCTCTGGATTGTTTTCTGTGTCTCTATTTTGTTGATTTCAGCCCTCAGTTTGATTATTTCCAGTCTTCTACTCCTCCTGGGTGAGTCTGCTTCTTTTTTTTTTTTTTCTAGAGCGTTCAGGTGTGCTGTTAAGTCACTAATGTGTGCTTTCTCCATTTTCTTTATGTGGGCACTAAGTGCTATGAACTTTCCTGTTAGCACTGCTTTCATAGTGTCCCATAGGTTTAGGTATGTTGTGTCTTTATTTTCGTTGAGTTCAAGGAAGTCTTTAATTTCTTTCTTTATTTCTTCCTTGACGCAGGATTGGTTCAGTAGTTGACTGTTCAGTTTCCATGAGTTTGTAGGCTTTCTGGGGGTGGAATTGTTGTTGAATTCTAACTTTACTCCATGGTGATCCGATAAGGCACAGGTGGTTACTCCAATTTTTTTGTATCTGTGGATATCTGCTTTGTTACCGAGTATGTCATCAATTTTCGAGAAGGTTCCATGAGATACTGAGAAGAATGTATATTCTTTCGTGTTTGGGTGGAATGTTCTATAGATGTATATTAAGTCCATTTGATTCATTACATCTGTTCCCTTATTTCTCTGTTAAATTTCTGTCTAGTTGACCTGTCCATTGGTGAGAGAGGAGTGTTGAAATCTCCTACTATTAGTGTGTGGGGTGTGATGCATGCTTTCAGTTCTAGTAATGTTTCTTTTACATATGTGGGTGCTTTTATATTAGGGGCATATATATTCAGGATTGAGACTTCATTTTGATGAATTGTTCCTGTTATGAGTATAAAGTGTCCATCTCCATCTCTTCTGATTGATTTTAGTTTGAAGTCGATTTTGTTTGATATTAGTATAGCCACGCCCACTTGTTTCTTAGGGCCGTTTGATTGAAAAACCTTTTCCCAACCCTTTACTCTGAGATAATGTCTGTCTTTGTGGTTGAGGTGTGTTTCTTGTAAACAGCAGAATGTTGGATCCTGTTTTTGTATCCATTCTCTTAACCTGTGCCTTTTTATAGGTGATTTGAGTCCATTGATATTAAGTGATATTAATGACCAGTAGTTGTTAACTCCGGTTATTACTTTTTTTGGTGGTAGAGTTTGTGTGTTTCCCTTCTTTGAGTTGTGCTGGTGGAGGTTTGTTAGATGTCTGTGTTAATATGGGTGTTGTTTGCTTCCTTTAGTTGTGGTTTTCCTTCTAGTACTTTCTGTAAGGCGGGGTTTGTAGCTATGTATTGCTTAAATTTGTTTTTATCCTGGAATATCTTGTTTTCTCCATTGATGGTGAAAGAAAGCTTTGCTGGGTATAGTAGTCTGGGCTTGCATCCATGGTTTCTTAGTGTCTGCAGCACATCTATCCAAGACCTTCTGGCTTTCATGGTTTCCATAGAGAAGTCAGGTGTAATTCTGATGGGTTTACCTTTATATGTTACTTGACCTTTTTCCTTTGCAGCTCTTAATATTCTTTCTTTATTCTGTATGTTTTGTGTTTTGATTATTATATGGAGAGGGGAATTTTTTTTTGATCCAGTCTATTCGGTGTTCTGTATGCTTCTTGTACCTTCATAGGCATATCCTTCTTTAGGTTGGGAAAGTTTTCTTCTATAATTTTGTTGAATATATTTTCTGGGCCTTTGAGCTCTAATTCTTCTTCTTCTACCCCTATTATTCTTAGGTTTGGTCTTTTCATGGTATCCCAGATTTCCTGGATGTCTTGTGTTAAGAATTTGTTGGATTAGTTCTTTTACTTGATCAATGAGTTTATGTTCTCTATCATATCTTCAGTGTCTGAGATTCTTTCTTCTATCTCTTGTATTCTGTTGGTTATACTTGTCTCTGTGGTTCCTGTTCATTTACCCAGATTTTCCATATCCAGCCTTCCCTTGGTTTGTGTTTTCTTTATTGTCTCCGTTTCAGTTTTCAGGTCTTGAACTGTTTCCACTATCTATTTGATTGCTTTTTCTTGGTTTTCTAGGCTTCTTTGAGGGATTTATTCATTTCTTCTAACTTTTTGTTAGTTTTCTCATCCATTTCTTTAAGGAGTTTTTCACATCCTCTTTAATGGTCTCTATCACTTTCATAATGTTACGTTTAAAGTCAATTTCTTCTACTTCTTCTGGATTAGGTTGTTCAAGTCTTCCTGTTGCATATTTGCTGCATTACGGTGTTGTCATGTTGCTTTTCAGGTTGTTGGAGGAATTCTTGCATTTCACCTGCCCATCTCTTCCTTCGAATGCAGTCAGGATAGTCTTGGCGGCTTGGTCTGATTTTTGCTGTGGCTGTGTGCTTGGGCATTTTTCTTGTTCTGCCCTCTCTTAGGTCCCCTCAGCACTGGAGTTGGCTCTCAGATGCCCTCCTCCCTGAAGTAGGCTGTGGTGGTGGATCTAAGGAGTCCCCTCTAGATGAACGTACTGGTACTGGTCAGGGCCACTTGCTGGCCAAGGACTTTGCAGACAAAAGGGCAGGCTTGGTTGATGCCTGTGCTGGCTCCGTGGAACAAAGAAACCCCTGCAGCCTTGCACGCACCACTTTATCTCTAGAGCCTCAGCCCTGAAGCAGGCTGAGTTGGGGGATCCTAGGACCCCACAGATGGAAAGGGCTGCTTGGGGGCAAGCTGGGGTGGAATATGTAAAAAAGTCAGTAGCCGGGGAGAAGCCCCGCTGAATGTCCAGAAAGTTTAGGGGATTGTAGGGCGCCTGTACTCCCTTCCCGGGGCATCTGGGTGGCTGGGCGCACACACACTAACCCCTCTGGATGGGTCTACTAGTACTGAATCAGGGCCATTTGCTGGCCAAGGACTTCACAGACAAAAGGGCAGGTTTGTAGATGCCGGTGCTGGCTCTGGTTCCGTGGAGCCAAGAAACCCTTGCAGCCTTGCACTCACCACTTTGTCTCCAGAGCCTCATCCCTGAAGCAGGCTGAGTTGAGGGATCCTAAGATCCGGCAGATGGAGAGGGCTGCTTGGAGGCAAGCTGGGGTGGGATAGGTAAAAAAGCCAGTAGCTGGGGAGAAGCCCCGCTGAATGTCCAGAAAGTTTAGGGGATTGTAGGGTTCCTGTACTCCCTTCCCGGGGCATCTCGGGGGCTGGGCATGCACACAGTTACCCCTCCAGATAGTTCTACTGGTACTGAATCAGGGCCACTTGCTGGCCAAGGACCTCGCAGACCAAATTGCGGGCTTGGTAGATGCCAGTGCTGGCCCTCCGGATGGCTCTCTCTGTGCATCTTTTTGTATCCTGATTATATGAGTATGCTGGTGGCCAGCCACCTTGTTAATTTGGTAGTTCATCTGGTGAATCTCCTTCTGCAGGCTGTAGCTGATCCGTGTTGGTATGACAGTTCCCAACTTCATCTGTACAATAAAAATGTTCCAGAGTTCCAAAAACATTCCTGATGCCCAAGCCATAGCCCAAACCAGTCACTCTCCCTATGCATATGACTCAGACCCCACTGAGTGACTTCACAGTTAGCAATGCTAGGTATGACTGCTGTATAGGAGAGAAGTTAGGGGGCAAAGAATGGTAAGAAAAAAAAATAAACTCAGAAAACAGAGAACAAAGGCCAGAACTGGAGGTATACAGGAGTGGGGAGATACATCCAGGAGCTTCTGGGTGTACCCTGGAAAACAGTCACCCACCAGCTGCCTAATTCCTGCCCTGACTCAGAATCCAGGGTGTCTCTGGAGGAAGATTAGGATCCTGGCAGAATCTTCTGAGTGCAGCACTTGATCTTTTGAAACATCACAGGGACTACTTCTTAGCTGAGGACCCCTAATTTAGGGTCCATTCGAATTTCTCCCCAATGTTGGTTTCTCTCAAAAAAAGAAAAAAAAAAGCCAGGTTTATCATGCAGATTTGGTAGAAGGGTAATGAAGGCAAGGAGGAGGCAGGCATTCTGCAATGGTAGCTTACTAATCATGAGCATTAGTAGGAATTCATACTTCTGTTTCAGTAGAAATCCTCCAGTCTCATCAGTTGTTTCCACTTTCCCAAAAGCAATTTTGAGACACTGGTTCAGGAGAATAACTTTAAAAAAAAAATCCTGACATACATCTGTTATTTCTCCAAGCTCCCTGGTAGTTCTGAGAACTTCAGTGCTTGAGGCTATCTCTACTGATAAGTACTCAAGGGAAGTGGGACCACAGAGCCCAGCACACACTTTTGTATAACTGAAAGAGCTTCCCCACACCCTATTCACTCTGTGCTTCATTTTCTCTTTCTAATGACTTCAGTCATCTGGTCTACCTCATCATGACAAGGAGTGTTGTGCAAGATGGGCTGGGGACAGCAACCACCCAGTAACATAATTTTAACAAGGTTCCACCTTTCATTTACAAGTCAAACTGAGACGAAGTCTAAACGTGGCATCTTCTAATTTAGTAACTTCACTAAAGGAGGCGACAGTGTTTGCACTTCTGAGTGTAGAGGCAGAAATGAGGTGTTCCCTCCCTTGCTGTACTCACTCTGAAAGCCCAGAGTTAACAGCTCTGGGGCACCTAATGGAACAACACCTTCTCAGCTCCTGTTGGTGTTGGAAAATGTGAAAAGTCCTTTGGAAAACAGAGAGCCAAAGGACTGCTCATTGACATATTCCCACTGGGTGCTGTGGGAATGCTGGTCTGCAGGAGCCTGCAGATCCAAGGGTGTGTTTATTGCTTCTTCTTTTTGCTATACCTATAATAAGAAAAAAGATGAACCTGCCTGTAGCTACAGCAGGAACCGCCGGAGTTGAGAGTCAGGGAACTCCATCACTAGTAGTGGGCAAGGAGTGTTGTTGGAGATACACTCACCAGCAATGTAGCTTGAGTCTTCATGCTGCTCCAAGCAGAGTTCCCACCAAGGACAGCCCTGCTGCCTGGCAGGGGACCACTCCTGTTGCTGTGGTCAGCCTGGGAAAGTAGAAAACACCATGGAGAGTAAGCCTGGGGTGCAGTGGGCAGATAGTCCTTGCCTCCTCCTCTCTCTAGGGAGATCAATGTGGCCACAGGAGGCCCTGTAGTCAGAGAGCTGAAGCCCTTTGTTTTCCACTTCACAAAGGAGTAGGAGAATTCCTGCTGCAATTTTTGCTTAAGAACAAGAATTCCTAGCAACACCAAAAGCTTCTCTTGATTATGGAATTTGAACCTCTCTTTCTCTTCCCTGCTCTTAGCTGTGTGACTGGGGTATCATGCTGTGATCGATTCAGAAAGCAACTTTACCAAGTGATATTTATCTTCATAATATTAAGACTCCTTTTTCATAGCCTGTCTGTGGTTCCAGAAATATCTGCCGTGGATCTTAAGGAATTTGGAAAGAAGAAAGGGGAGAAGAGAAAGGGAGTGTGCCTAAATGATGGCACAGACTTCCACAGGCTTATTTAACTGGGACCCGCAGTCTTTCATGAGCAAATAAAATTCATTCCAGCACCGTTTTGACACGTGCTGACATGCAGAAGTCTCAATGAGAAAGGAAAGAAGAAACTGAGTGATTGGCAACCAGAGCGTAAGGACAGCAGTGAGAGGCAGCAGCTCCTTCACTGTGTTTTCCCTTATGCACTGAACACCATCTGTGTTGTCCACTCATCTTCACGAGAGCCCTTGCTGAGGAGCCAGGGCCTGTGGTTGTCTCCCACTCTAGAAATGAGCTAGACCTGAATTGATGGGACTCTGTTGACTAAAGACTCATTCTTTGCTCCTGAGTGAGGGGCAGGGCTGATTCTTCCTAGTGTTGCAGCCAGTGGGGGGCAGGGCCCACTCTGTACAGCCCTGTTCTCTCCTCTTTTGGTGGTTTCAGGGACCAGGGACACCAACAGAGAACATGGTTGCATCAAACCAGGAACCCAGACGTGGGTCTCAACAGCAGCCCAGGCCCAGACAACATCCTGGCCCTGGATGGCAATCAAGCTACTCACCTCAACCCACTTCCTCTTCAGCCATGTCTCTATCCACAGGACAGAAACCACTCCATCTCTCTTTCTCCCGGAACCAAACCAATGACTCTTTGCAATGAACACTTGCAAGTAAAGATACATAGACAAAGGGTTTTACTGTGTGACTCACTGTATCATATTGCAGCTTCCAAAATGAGGTTTTTAATTTTTCCCCCTTTTTTTTCTTAAATTTTGTTTTATTTGGAGAGACAGTTTGCAGGGGAGGATGGCAGATGCAAAGGGATGAGAAATGAATGGGATCAAGATACATGATATGAAAGACACAATGAATAAATAAAAAGAAAGTAAAAAAGAAAAAGAAACTTAAAAAATAGACTAGTTCTTCATCCCACCCAAAGACCATTGTCGATCTTCACGAGGAGTGTGATCTGGGACCTGGGCTGAAGCCACTGGGTCCCCCTCCTGCACCCCAGCGTGTGCTTCTGTGGGCACCGCGTCATGAATTAGAACTGCCAGTGTCTCCCTCTTTCCAGGAAAACATGGGAGGGATTTCTGCTTGTTCAGGCATAGACAGCACCAACGAGCTGGAACAAACAAGCAGCCTGTGATTCTAGAGGGACCCAGGCTGCCTTTTTGAAAACTGGGGTGCTCTGTGGGTCTGAGAACCTGGGAATACTGTCAACCACAGCAGCCTGCATGTAACGCATTGCAAACTGTGGACTTTTCTGCCCATGCTTTGCGATTCTTCCTACCCTCTTACCCGCACTTCAGAGCCCTTTGTGTGCACCGCTAGGCTCTCAGGACTCTGTCACCCTCGCCTGCTCTCCGAGGCAAAACTTTTTTGTGTTAAGAGCTGGAGACTAGGCGACACAACCATGACATCTGTGCTGGGCTTCAGGAAGTCTGCACAGATTACAAAACAGGCTCAAGAATGGAAGTGGAGATGAGCAAGAATATCCTGCTGCACTCTAAGATGATTTAAAACTGCGTTGGTGCCTTTCCACTTTAATTGAATCAGATCCCATGGCTTCTGTGATTCCCAAATCCTCCATAAAGTCTCTGCAACTGGCTCCCTGATCCCACCCACTAAAGCCCCCTCATCTCCCCTGCCTGGGAACCTGCCCTTTAAATTTGACATGGCTGGGATTTTAATCACTTCTCAAAGGCACAGTGACAATTTCACAACAAAGCCGGGGAGGGGGGGAAGAGTTTTGTTTTCTGCTCTGATTAAGAGAGCAACTGTTCTCTCCTTGTCCCCAGGGCCAAGTCTTGGCACCAGGCTGAGGAGACCTCGAACTTAGTGTTGCAACATCCTTCAGATGCAATGAGTCCGGGGCCCTCAAAGGTGAATTGCATCTGTTTGAAGAAAACTCTACAGTCTTGTTTAGAAAATTCTCAACCCTTGTTTTATGTCTTTTCTTCCTGGCAGAGAAACCAGGAAGTTTTCCTTTCCCAGGATCCCAGGCAGGTTATGTTCTTACCCAAACTCTAATCTGATGCAAATGACCATTCTTTGCTTTGAGAACATTTGCCCACGTCCATAAACTGTTTCTACCTTGAACATTGGAGATGTGACTGCACAATTTCCCCCTCCTCCCAGGCACATTTCCAACTCTAGTTATAATTTAGGGTCACTTTCACTTCTCAACAGTGACTGGCCATGACCAGGTAGTGGCTAATGTTTTGATGATGACAATTGGCCACACCTCTTATTCAGTGCCATTATTTATTCATTTACTTTTATGTGTATGTGTATTTCACCTGTGTGTATGTAGCTATATTATGTACATGCCCGGGGCTGTGGAGGCCAGGACCCCTGGGACTGGAATTTACTGACAGTTGTGAACTTGAACTGTAACTAGCCAATAATTTCACTCACAACCAAGCTTGTGTGACTCCTGGCCTCTGATTTTTTATCACAAGGGATCTTGGCCTGGGTGTTGTTTGCTCACTGGGACTTTGCATTTAGGGAAGTGGCTGGTGAGCAAGTGTCTTTTCCTGTTGTGCTTAGCTTACAGTCCCATGCTGACTGTCTTGGAGAGAGTGTGGTTGAGTTGATTCTTTGATCTGAAGATAAGAATATACAAGGAGCACTTTCCCAACACCTTCCTGAGTTATTGAAGTGAATCTCAGAGATTGGCTTAGAAGCCAACAAGGCCCTAACTCCACCTCCTTAAAAGACCCTCATTACTTTCTTCTTGCTCCAGATTTGGGGTTCTGTATTTTCTGGTGGTCCCTAAAAATGCTAAAGCCAAGACATTTAAAGGGAAAAAGTCTAACTTGCTAAAATGTCTTTGTTATACATCAACAAACACTAATTTGTTAATACTTAATGCTAGGTTCCCTGACTCTGGAGAAGTAACCGTCAATTTAAACATGGACAAAGATTCCAATTAAAGGCATCAGTTGTCATTAAATACGGGGGAGGCTACTGAAGTGTGAGTGAGTCTCCCAGGAGTCTGTGGGCTGGACTCTGGAGCAACAATATGAAGGGGAAGGGGTCTTTAAGATGAAGAGTGCAGGGAAGGCCATTGTACCACTGGAGGCCTTGCCCTGCAAGGAGCCTAATGAAACTCACTCTAGGAGTGAGCTAGTTCTCATGAGAGTGGGTTATTATAAAATCAGAAAGACTTCCTCATTTGCCATGTTATCCCCCTCTCATATGTGACACTACCAATGTCACGTCACCACCATACACTCGTCACTGGAGGCCAAACTGAAAAGGATGCCCAGCCATGGACTTTTAACCCCAGAACCTGTCCCTCTGAGGAGCCTTCATCCTAGCAGCAGAAAACAGTGATGGGGCCGTGGTGGACAGCACCCAGGTGACCTGTTGTAGGAGGCTGCTTGTCTGTTCCCAGCTGCTCAGCCCTGAAATAATCACACAGAAACCATATTATTTGCAATACTGTTTGGCCAATAGCTTAAGAATAGCTTAAGTGTATTTCTGGCTAACTCATATGTTAAATTAACCCATCTCCATTAATCTGTGTATCACCACGAAGCTGTGGCTTACTGGGTAAAGTTCTGGCATCTGTCTCTGGCAGGGCTACATGGCATCTCACTGACTCTGCCTACTTTCTTCCAGCATTCGGTTTAGCCCCCGCCCCATATTCTGTCCCTTGCAGGCCTAAGACAGTTTCTTCATTAACCAATGGTATTCACAGCATACAGAGGGGAATCCTACATCAGTGACCCAAGAGGGACATCCTCCCAGGCCAGCCTAGATTCAGCTGAAGTTAATCTCATGGCAGGCATTCAGAGTGCTACAGTGAAACCCTTGACATAGCACCCTGTAGAAGACTTGTCTCTTTAGCCAGATGTTTTGTGTTTTAAGAATTCCTTCTGTTGTTTTCATTTTGTAGAATTGAACCCATAAACTGCACAGAGGTTTGGTTGCATAGTTTGCCCTTCCCCTGGTCTTAGGAAAGGCATTTTTGAAACATTCTGCCAAAGGGGACCAGCAATTTAAGATGACTGTAATTGCTCATGTCTACTTCATCACACTCCTGCTCCTCGCTCACTCATTCTCTCCCATATCCACTAACTTGTTCAATCATTGCTTTATTTCTTCATCCATTCACTCATCAACTAGGGAAGGGTTTATCAGCACACGCTGATGGTCCACTGGAGACCGCTAAGCAGCTGAGCATCTTGTCTTGAGTCCACAGCAGGAGGGTGTAGTTCCCCAGTGCTGCCCAGGTATCTGACCACATGCACTGACTTTCCTGGGCTTATCTTCTCCTGCCCAGAGCATCCCTAGAATCCAATGAGGAGAGAGAGAGAGAAAGAGAGAGAGACGAGTTTCTTGGGCCAGGTCTCATCACTGTAGAAAACACTTGGCTAGTCTGCAAATGAATTTATCCCATGGATTCCCAAACACTAATTTTCATCCTGCCCCTACTCCCTGTCTTAATAAAATCCTAGCCCGTCAGTGGCCTATGCAGAATACTGACTGGTGATCTTCTAGGAAATGCACAACCAAATGCATGGGCAGGAGCTTGAGTTGAGACCATTTCTTGGATTTAGCTTTGCTTGAAAATGCCACCCACAATTTTCACCTTCCTTCCCTGATGTGGGGCTGCTATTGTTGTAAAGTTGTTCTGAGAAGGGCAGCATTTCAGAAAGCTCGGAGCCAGAAGGGGTCCATCCCACAGGCTGCCTTGAATCTTTTTTTTTTTTAAAGATTTTTTTTTTTTTGCTTGCATGTATGTAAGTGCTCTGTATGCATGTCTGGTGCCTGTGGAGGCCAGAAGATGTCACTAGATCCCTGGAACCAGATTTACAGAGGGCCATAAGCCAGCATATGGGTGCCAGGAACTGAACATTGGTCCTTTAAAAGAACATCAAGTTCTCTTAATGGCTGAGCCGTCTCTCTAGCCTCAAGGTTGCTGTGACTTTTAGAGGGGGGGGTCTCAGATTATCTCTGGGATCCTAATAGCTTTACTGCCTAATGTAAGTAGGGGCTCTGAGTTGCATTTTGGGCACCAGGGTAGTGGGAAGAAGAGCCAGAGGGGTTAGAAAACCCGAATCTCATGCCTAGCCAACGCCAGTTTCCTGGACCAGACCACCTATCAAGCTCCCTCACCCTAGGATTGCTATTCTGCCCATGGGTGACACAAAGGCCACCAACCTACTGCGGGCTGGCACGCTTGCTGTGCTAGCTTTTACTGCAGTACAAATATAGTCTGCTTTGCCTGGAGGCATGCCATGCTGGTTTGAAATACTTTGAGTATGACTCTTGGAAATAATATAAAGGAGTTTGTTGGTGAAACAACACACCATTAGACATTTGAGTAACGGCCACCTCCACCGTTACTCACCATCATACTGAAAGTATGTCTCTTATATATATTTTTATCAACTAACAAGTGAAGTTAGTTTTCAAATATGCTTATATGTTCAAAGCTCAGCAAAGGATAGATAGTCCCATAGTGTGTCTCATCATTACTGATATTTAGCACCCTGAGCTTCTGGAGAATGAACTATATCTGTACCTTACAAAATGACTGAAGGATCACACATGATGGCCTTGTTAAGGAAGATAATACTTAAGGAAGGTAACTTTTAGCAAAATATGAGTCTCATGGCAGATGTCCTTCAACCTAGCTGTGGGATGGGTGAAACGACAGCTTAGGTGACAGCCCTCGTCAGTGCTTCTGAAGGGCGTGTTGTGTGCTCTTAGAAGAGGCTCATGAACGCCAGTGTTTGGGTGCAGACAGCAGAGGTGCATCTGTGCTGAGGAAGGACCACAGACCCTCTCTAGGCTGTTCATGATGGGAGCGTGAGTGTCCTCATTCTTCAGTAGAGTCTGGGGAAGGAAAAGCCCGAGGGTATGAAATGACAGGAAACCCAGCCACATGCAGAAGAGTAGGGAGGCTAAACCCAAAAGCAAGCCCAGACATCCACCAATGCCTACTAGAAGTTCCCTTCTGTTTCTCAGTGAGCAGTGATTCAGCTTCATGGTCCCAGCTTGGTCCCTCAGCGTTTAGAAAATAATTGCTGACCTAGGAAATAAGTGACTTGATTTGCAGCTATTGAATGACATCTGTCCCTTCTAGACCTCAAAGAATTATCTATAAATGGGGATCAAAATAATCCTTATGTCAAAGGTTTATATGATTACATATAAATTACAAGAATTACATGATTATACAAAAGTACACATATACGTACATATATGACTATATTAACATATAAAATTAACAAACATATAGCATATCTTTTGAGAATGAAGATGGCATACCTCCATCCCAGAAAAATTTATAAGCATAATATACTTAGCCTAATATTGTTAGAGAATTTACGAATTACCCCAAACCAAATAAAGAATTCTTTTATCCAAGAGGAGAACCCTTTCTATGACAAAATTTCATGCTATGTTTTTCCTTTAAAGGAACTGAAAACCAAATTTAGCCGCAGTCAGTATTCTATAGTAAATGGCTCCTCATGTTTACCAGTCCCTAAGACTTCTAAGTTCAGTCATGTCAGGAATATGCCCGATGAGAAGCCTGCTGCAAACAGGAGGTCTCATATGGTTATTATAACTCTCAGTAATGGAATTGGGTTCCTAACAATTGGGAAATGGATATGTGATCATACACTAACTCGTTTCTAAGCTTAGCTCTGCATGAGAAGTAACTTGCTATTCCTCACTTGTGCGGACTAAAAATGTACCTTTCTCTTCCACTTTGCTTGCCTAACTCTATTTAGAGCAACCAAGCTAGGAAAACGACCACACAGGTTCTGAGATGTACTTCCTCCGTCCTTTTTCTGTGCTCTGCTTTGGATCTCAGGACTCTAACTTGTTAAACGTGTCGTTTATTTTTATTTAGTTTAAATGTCCCCTTCAAAAGCACCAAGGGAAAACATTTTTAGCCCCACTGAGAAAACAAACATGTTTAAACAAATAACATTCAAAATGTTCAGGTAGAGTTCGTGTTTTCTGATGTGTCTGTATTTTAACCGGCCAGGAAAATGCACCCTGCAAACAGATTCTTTTTCTTCATCTTAACTGTTTCAGTCTTTCTGGAATAAAACAAAGATGTTCAAAGAACACAGCTTTTACACCAGAGCTTTTTGTTGGTCTTCGAGGTTATTCCAAAGTAGGCAAGGTAGTGGCACTGTTGTTTTGCTTCTGTTTCTAATCGCTGCTCCTAGACACGCTGTGCAGAGTCCGTGGGAATGCTGATAGCAGTGTATTATAGTGTGGTCTCTTTGTCTCTGTGCACAACACTTTCACCTATTACAGAGTAGTGACTGCCTTGGCCCAGTAGCTGTAGCAATTAACCACTCTGATGGTCGGGTCTATAGAAAAAGGAAGAGGAAATGGTCATAGAATCCACACCTGGGATTTGGGTCACTATATCCCCTGCAAAGCCACAGTGATCCTAGTAGGTGCTAGAAGGTATATAAAAAATGGAAGGTGAGCTTGAATGGGAACTCCATGATGGAATAATACTTTGTGGTGATTAACTGTTTGGGGTCACCCATGCTCCTGTAAGTAACCCCTCAAGCATGACCTGTACAAGTAACTCTGAGAAGCTCACTGGTTTGCCAATCTGGACTTCAGTGGAATGCTATGTTGGCCTGTTGTTGGTGCCCTACTTGGGTGAACAGACGTTTGTTCGTGTCTCCCCAGAAAAAGTGCATGCAGCATAGTCTGGGGCAGAAAGGTCAGCTGTGAAGGGGATGGATCCTGACTCTACTCTCTAGTTCCCTTAGGCATGAATGCTTTCCTGCTCCCAAGACCATTTTAGGTTGAATTTGGTCATTTTAAGCACATTGCTTCCTATTTTGATCTTCAATTCCGCAAAGATCTAACGTGGGGAAATAGATTTTTATTTAGAAGCAAGATATTTCTCATGAGTTCTTCAGGGCCAAGTGTGCATTATTCTTGCTCACAGGTGGGGAGTGTTGTGAGGGAACAGCCATCTGATGAGTGAGTTAATGCTGGCAGGACCTGGAAGCAATTGCCACGCTACCGCTCTACCCATCTCTGGAATTGTTCTCCAGTCGCCAGCAACGCTTTCCTTCACTGGGGTTTGCTACTCGGACTGCAGTATTCCAGTGTGCACTGCATTTTGGAAGTCAGCTTGAACAATCTGTACCTTCTGTATATTATTAAGCCAGGCATAGATCAAGTGGATGCTTCATCCCTAACAAATATGCCTTTATCTACTATGGCGTGAGGCATGTTTGCCATACAGAATTGGCCAGTTTTCTTCTGCAAGGCTCTCCAGTTTCACTTTACCCTTGGTGTGGCAAGGCTGTCTTGTAGGTTCACTTAACAGAGTCTTAGAAGACCAAATGTTATCAATTGGTTGGTGTCATCACCTATATCCCTTCTCATCTTCTACCTGCAAGTGCTGTGTGCTTTCAAGACTCCTGCACCCTTAGGCCATCGGTCTAAGCATTTTCCTTACACTTCATGTGAATTTCTCAGGATCTCCTAGCCTCTCTGCTTCCAAAAGTGAACTGCCTTTATTCACTCTGTGCTAGTAGAAACCAAACGGTATACACTTGGGATGTGATTATTGGCTATGTAAATCCTCTCATTTCCTAAAAGGTTTAGGGTCAGATAGTAGAAGAAAAGGTTTGGGATCTCTTCTTTTTACCTATCAAGCTTGTTTCAAACTTCAAAGATTTATGATAAACTCTGACATCACCAGAGAAACGCATGTCAAATATGGCTTGTGAGTACTTAGGGAAATGCTTATGTCTCATTCAGTGTAGAATAAAACATTAATAATTATTATGAGAAAACTTCACTCAAACCCAGTTTATAATATTCCACTAACATAATTTAAAATATGACTCTTTCCAGTCTTCAAAAAGTGTCTACTTACTAAGCGTTGTAGTGAAAGGATGTTTTCCTAGTGTCTCTGGCAGAAAGCCTCATCTTGCTATAATTGCTTGTTGGTAGTTGGCAGCCAGTTACCAAAACAGCAGGAGGAAGGCATGTGCCATTAGCCCCACAACTGCCAGTGAGCAGCCAGTTAATGCAATCATGGTCTCATTGTTTACATCGTCATCCTACCTCATGTGTGCTCTGAAGTTCAGGCTGAGGATTCACCTCTGAAATTCTTAGGATTAGAAACATTCCAGATATGTTTGATTTTTGGAATGTTTGCATATTCATAATTACATATCTTGGGTATCTGACACAATTCGGAAGATAAAATTCATCATGGTTTCATATGCAGCTTATACATATGAGCTGAAGTTAATTTCATGTGTTGACTATGAGCCATCCAATGAGGTCAGTACTAGTGGTGTCTTGTTGATGCTCAAATGCTCTTAGATTTAGGGTAGTTTAGATTTGAGGTCTTCACACTTTCAACTTGTACTAGGGGATGACATTCTAAGGGCTGTATATGATCCCAAAATTTGAACACTCAATTATAAAGAGAAATGGAGAAGGTAAATAAGGAAGGAAGGTTGAATGGGAAAACTTAAATGTGACCAACCTACTAGCCATGTGTCAGAATGACCTGTGAACTCCCATTGAGACAGGTATTGGGTCTTTTGTTCCTGCCTGACAGAAGTGAAAAAGTCAAGGTCAGTTAAAAACTGGCATCCCAGTTATTACTTGCTAACACTGAACACTTGTTATGGACAACACTCAGACATCTCTGCTGTGTCCGTGTAAAACTGAGGTTCCCAAAGGCTGCCTTGTCTGCCTGGTGTGAACTAATGATTTATTCATTTATTGTTATGGAAGCTGACAGAGTATTGACCATGAGCGTTCACTCTGTTAAGCATATCACATTTAGTAATTCATTTAGCCCTCGTAAGAACCTACTGTGGTATATGCTATCACTATCCCATTTTATAGATGAAGAAATTAAGGCTCAGAAATATCAAGCAAATTGTCCATGATGAGACAGTGATAAGTGACCAAACCAAGGTTGAATGGGTTGGCTTTGGTGTCAGACGTCCTCTCATGCAGCAGCCGCTCAGATGCAGTGGTCCTGATGGAGATGCTGATTATATCAGTCTAGTTGTTTTATTACAATGAAAAATCAAAACTACATACATGGAGCATCTCTGTTCATCTCCCTAAATAAAAAATTGAAATACAGCCAGGCAGCTATGACGCACGCCTTCTATCCCAGCACTTGGGAAGACAAGGTAGGTGGATCTCTGTGAGTTCAAGGTCAGCCTGGGCCACAGAGCTATTTCCAAGACAGCCAAGGCTACACAAAGAAACCCTGCCTCAACACCCCACCCGCTGCTGCCACAAAAGAAATTGAAAGCTATATAATGAAGAAGCTTATTGACTTGGGGCTCTTGATGCCAGTTATGGGTGATATAACTCTTGGTACAAAGTTGGCTTCTCTAATAGGATTGTAGCCAGTGGCGGCAGTGACATGTAACCACAGAAAGGAACCCTCGAGGGCTTCTATGCCAGCTTGTGACATGGGAAGTCAGGTCCAGTATTAAAAGGGAATCAATTGCCCATGCTCAAGAGGATTTAACTGTTCTTGGCAATGCAGGGGGGGAAGGACACATGGGTGCCCTTGAAAAGTATTGGGTGGCCCCCTCCTTTTCAGTAGAGCCACCCAGTCATCCCATGCAGGTGAGAACAGTCTTGTTATCAAAGACCCCAGGAAGGAACTCTGGTGCCTCCATCATCTTTTAACTTGGTGAATGTCATTTGGTAGCTGGTAGCGAGACTTTACCTAAGAAGAGAGTCTGTCTTTAAAAGGAAGCTATGTATTTAAGACGGATAGGTAGGTAGATAAATGGATGTGTGGATGATAGATTAGGTAAGTAGATAGATAGATAGATAGATAGATAGATAGATAGATAGATAGATAGATAGATAGATAAAATAGATTTAAATGGATTAGACAATAACAAACAGAGGGAGGATGGAAGGGAGAAAGCAGATGGCTGTGAGAACCAGTTGAGCACTTTTCAATGTGACATATTTATTGACGCTCTAAGAGCCTTTCAAAACAGATCCCACTTCCATCACCTTCGCCTCCCACACATTTTCCACATCCCACAGCTGTAACGCCTCATTGTGTTGCCTTGTCCAAATCTGTAGCTGTTTGTGTCCCCAGTTTAAGTGTGAGAAGGCAAGGATTATGTCTTTTCCTGTCATGTAGACTCAACACTATGCCCACTGTGCAGCATTTGTAAGTGCTCCCTAGCAGGAAGGAGAGAAGGAGAGAAGGTGGGAGGGAAGAAGAAACAATGAACTCATAAAAGATACTGCTGTCCCGGGTGACACATACACTGAGTACAGCTTCCATGGCCTGCAGGCTGTTGTGCGGCCCCAGCCTGCTGCAGTGACCTGCAGGGTCACTCACTTTCAGTATTGTCTTACTTAAACACCTTCCTTTACAAGTTACTGTTAACGTTAATATTATTGTTATAGGAACATGCACCATTATCCCCCACTCTCAGGGGCCCTGGCCACTCACCTCAGCCAGAATACTTCATACTACACCTCAAGTGCAAACCCTTGCATTTTCAAGCCTCACCCCTTGATGATCAGGTTCCTCCCTTCCACAATATATCCTGTCCTTGACTTCAGTGAGGCCTTCCTCTACTCCCCCAACCCCCATCTCTATCTTTTCCCTGGCAACTGGCTTTTTCAGGGATCTTGTACACGTATGAAGTCCTGAGGACTTTCAGTGTCCACAGCCAGCAAACAGCTCCTGACCCTGAACCCAGGGCCCTGCAGCAAATGTGGGCCTAACACTGGTTTAACAAGGCCTCAATGGACTTGTTCTGCGGTAGAGAGCATGGCTGAAAGTGATATGGTCAAGCCCTGTGGCCCTCTGGGGCACTGATTTCAACCCCGTGCTGGACTCTTTCTATTACTGTCTGTGTTCAACACTGCCACGAAGCGTGTTTGTTGCTTGGGTGTTCCCTTGGATCTTTATATCTTTCTCTAGAGTGCAAGGCCTTTGAGGACACTCTTTACTTACTCTTCTTTGTCACCTGCTCCATCTCTGGGTCACTGTCATTCAGTAAATGCTTTTTGAACAGGTGAGTACTAATGGCTGCAGAGTTTTGGACTTGGCCCTGACTGGAGTGATGAGGATGTAAAGAAAGGACAGACACACAGAGAAAAGCTGGGACCTGGTGGATGTGTGCTCTGATGGAGGCATACAGCAACAGATTAGAAAATCAGTGACTTTATTTTAAATGTCTGCTTCAGAGAGATGGGACTACTATATATAGCTGAATGGGAGGTGGTTTAACCTCGGTAGGGTCTCTATGGGATAGCATTTTAGTCTGTAAAGATCTGGGAGGAGGAAGGTGAGGTGGACATTTTGTTCATATGCTGATAACATCTGCACATGACCCAGGGTCTGAAGCATTGGGGTCCTTAGCATGACTGTGCTCATGTTAAATGACACACATTCACTCAGGACTTCCTCCACTTCCCACAGCCCTTTGCCTTGATCCTAACTCTTCCCAGAGTCTTCTTCAAATGTAGCATAGGAGAGATCTGAGATCAGAGCAATCTCTCTACCTCACTGACATGTGGATTAAATGCTGAACAGGGAAATAGGGGCAGGAACAGGTGCCAGTGAGGATATTGTTGGAAAGATGAAAACAGGAGGTCCTTTGCCTGGAAGGTGGGAGGTCTTCTGTGAGGTGTCCGGAAGACTGAGATGAAGCCATCTGGTAACAATGAAACCAGAGCCAAAGACATGAAAGGGGAGAGCTCCCAGCTGGGGAAGAGATACAGACACCCAGAGTTACACCAGGTGATGTCCATCTGAACCCAACACTGCACCGAGGGCAGCCCCTCCTCAGGGTTGACACCGACCCACTCCCCAGAAGAGGCCCATGTTGTTGTCCATCTCTGTATCCTCAGACCCACTCTCGCTTCCTCATAATGGTGTCTAACCCAACTGAATTAATGGGAGCAGGCCCTGTAGCCTCTCTTGACAATCTAGCCAATGAGCTAAGAAGGTTTAGATCACCTTGAACGTTGTAAAGTTGTCTACCCCAAAACCAACAGTGCTGTTTTGACACAGTTAAAGTCTGCTTCTCCTCAAAGGCTTTCTAATGCATGAGGTGACTTTTCAGTCACAGGAAGAAGGAATGCTGCATCTAGAGCCTGGATTCAATAAAACCAGATTTTTCAAAACAGCTCTTAGCATCTTCTACTACAGACACTGGTCTGGGCAGAGCTTTTTATTTTATTGAATCCAGCTGAATAGCTTGACTGCATTAATAATGGGCTTCGTTTCCAACCACTGCCTCCCAGTCTTTCCCTCTAAAAGCCTTATGGTTAGCTTAAGCAACAGCTAATACATGAATGATTGTTGGTGGCATCATTTCCTGCTGTGATTTTACCACCAGGATAAGGTTGCTTTGTTTTTGGTTTTTCCTTGTTCATAATCTGGAGTTCTATATGTGTAGCTGGATATAACCATTTTCAAAGAATAGCCAAAAGATCTAACTGCAGTCATGATTTGAGTTGTATTCAGTTTTTTTCATACTGAGAAATTAAAAATTTGGAAAGATATTAGATGTGTAGTCATTGAAAGAGAACTTCTAAAGACTTGCTCAGATTAATGAATCTGGCATCTGGATTCCCAGGGCAGACAATCAGATTCTTTT
This sequence comes from Ondatra zibethicus, assembly GCA_004026605.1. Lineage (NCBI taxonomy): Eukaryota > Metazoa > Chordata > Mammalia > Rodentia > Cricetidae > Ondatra > Ondatra zibethicus. Next base: position 91,108 of record PVIU01004153.1, read on the forward strand.
TAAACCTCGTACATTTCAAAGGAAATTCCATTAACTGGGATCTCACGATGCCTTACTTCTTTGTGAAGATGGAAATCTGTTCACTCTCAGTTTCTTATCACTGGTCTGGAGTTCAAGGGATGATGGCTCTTGGGTGTTTGTGTGGAACACAGGCTCTTCTTTGCTGCTGTGAATGAGATCAGGACATACACCTTGTAAAAAGTAGCACAGCATAGTTGCAACAAGCACACACTGGGGTCCAGATCCGCTGAGTCCAGTCCCCACAGGGCACTTTCTTCCTTGTGACGTTAGATCAGTTACTTCCTGTGCTTCAGTTTCCTCCTGCATAGAACAGGGGTAACTACAGTAGCTGTAATTACCTGGGTCAGGATGAAGATTAATGGGTTGATATTCCCAAAATGTTTGCTTGCAATGCTGCTTAAATGACTCTTATTTGTCATTGGTTGAATATTCATTACGTTTATTCCTCCACTTAGTTTCTGCTGGGATTAAAAAGTAAAGATTACCTTTGGATGACAGGCAAACAGATTTAACAGAGGGCTAACATTTCACAACGACCTTGCATATTATACCCTTCAGGCAAAAATCAAGTATTTATCCTCATCTGGAGCTTGATTTGACCATGGCTGTGAGTCTAGAGAGGAGTAAAGTACAGGGTCCCCATGCTATCGAACAGCAACAAAGTACCCTGCAGTCCAACATGAACACATCGTGTAGCGACCAAACAAGAAGAGATGCAGTGAGCACTGGGAGGATGAGCAGAGACAGGCGTTCAGGACAGCGTGAACAGGTGGGTAAGGAAAGCCTCACAGCGGGCTTTCAGATAGAGTACCAGGCTGGCTGCGCTGAGGAGGTGGGTTAAGAATAGGGTTCTGAGTGGCACAGGGCACCAGGAGGGTGAAGATATAGAGATTAGTGAAGAAGTGGGAGGTTAGATTGAGGGATCAGGGGTGGAAGTATGGGTAGGGGTGTCAGGGTGCTGGGGTGGGGCTGAAGGCCCCTTTGTCCTCATTAAAGGTTCAGGTGAAGATGCCGCTCTGACATCCGCTTGAGAGAAACTGCAGGACTAACCTAGAAGATAAGGAGAGAGGGCCAGGGAGTGAGGCTTTCATGAAGCAGGCAAATGAGGTAGGATCTGCTTCAGTAGAAAATAGGAACTGAGAAAGAGGTAGGAAGTACTCTCGAGAGTGCTTGGCAGCTGTGTCCTTGCGTGTCCTCAGTCAGTCCCCTGATTTGGGTCTGACACCAAGCTCTAGTAAAGGAAGACTGAGACATTTGGGAGATAGAATCATTGGAATACACCTCAACTGCCCAAATGACAGCAGATCCCAGGAGTGGGCTTTGCGTGAAAGTGAAGGCGCATTCTTTGGTGGGTCTGTTTTGGGTATAGGGTTGTATATCAACTCTATCCCATTAGATCTGCATTTTTACTAATGTGGGAATAGGCAGTACTTAATTTTTATGTTCATGGATCTTTATCCTGCTAGATTTGGGGGCATTTTCTAAAGGTATCCAATGACTATGAAAGCTAAATGTCTTTCTTATTTTCTGTCATTGGGTGATGTCCTTTGCTTCTTCTTCTGGGAACTTTCCAAGATTTCAATGTAGAGTGGCAGCCCTGGGCAGCTCTTCTCTGTCATTGCTCCCTCCTGTTCAGCAAAAGGAAATAAACAACATGTGTGAAGGGGAATCTGTTCTAAGAATTGCTCTGGTCACACATCTACACTCAAGCAGTACTGTGGGTCACATGTACCAGCCAGGGAAACAGGATGAGTCACTTTTCAATTACTCATAGAGAAGCAAGTCTCTGAAATCCAGCATTGTTGGCTGACACTTGGAGCCTCCCCTGCCGGCTGCATGTGCCGCATTTCAGGTGGGGAGAACGGGCATCTATATGTACACTGAGCAATAGCGTTCAGTGTATGGGCTTCAATCTGCAAGACAGTTGTGCCCCCCAGTGACAGTGGGTGCTGGGGACAACTTTTTATAGCAGTCCAGTAAACCTTCTTCACCTAAAACATGGCATGTGTCAGTTGACCAGGAGATCAGGTTCGGGGAGGAGGGGCACAGAGAGAGAAAGACAGAGACAGAGAGAGAAGAGAGAGAGCAAGAGCTCTGGAAGCATCTAGAAGCAAGGACTTTGCTCAAGCCTAAGACTTAGTCTATTACAAAGAGGAGAGAATGCTATCTCTGGGCCAGTGGGCAGGGGGCTGCATGACTATCTATAATCCCATGCTCGGGAATCTGAGGTAGGGAGATTTGGAGTTCAAGACCAGCAAGATCCTACGAAAGATGGAAAAGTCACCACGTAAGCAAAAGAAAGCATAAATGTCAAAAGCAGCAACTGCATTCAATCTGTTGGGCACTAAAGTTGGCAGCAAATGTCTGCACGTATCTAGACTACAGGAGACGACCAGCAAGCCCAAGGCACTGCTCGCCAAAGTGGTCCAAGGGAGGGATTTCACCAAATGCAAATGAACAGAGAACAATATATGTTCTCTGAAAATAACCGTTATGCTCTGAGCTGGGGAGGGTGTGAGGCAGGCAGGTGACCTTTTCGAGGGTTGAAAGCTGTAAACTTTTCAAGCACATTGTTTTGATTGCTGGGTGAAAGGATTGCCCTGGGTACCATTTTGGAAAAGACCTTAACAGAACTACATCCTGCAGAATATTTGGTGGCATATTCCATTTGGGTTTGGCTTTAAAGACATACATGTCACATGTCTGTGATTTATCTCACAACCTTTATGAGAAATTAATGTCACAGAGTCTAGAGGTACCTGACTCCCACTTTTATAGCCGTTTAGTGATGACAAGAGGACGGCAAGTTTGGCCACTAGCATCAGAAGGCCCTCACTGTACCCCAAAGGAAGTATATATCCTCCCAGCCCTGCCCCATGCTGCTGACAGACCACAAGGACAGCAGCATCCTGCCAAAATGGAGAAACACAGGTGGTGGGAGTAGCCTGAAGGTGTCCATTTTCCCGGCTACTCAGGACCAGACATCCCCTGAAGGGATCCTCTGAAATCTGGGAAACAGGAAATGCTAAGAAAAGTTCCTGTGTGCCTGGTCATGTGAGCTCATCTTTCAGTGTTGCAATAGACTTTTGGAAGAGTCTCAGAGCACAGAAGAGGCTGTGCTTCAGCCGTCCTAGGTACACAGCCTTCGCTCCTGTGAGAACATGGCCAATCTGACTGTTCAGCCTCAACTTCCCTCTTTCTAGACATGGAAACCCCAATGCTCAAACCAGGAAAGAAAGACGCCCATCGCAGTGCAGTGGCCAGGTGTCAGCAGGGCTGCTGAGAAGGGACTGGGCCCCTGCAGTCGTGTTTACACACATCTTCATGGCCTTTTATTATACCGTGTGTGGTTGACTAATAGCTGCTCACCTCCTCCCCCTCCACCTACCTCTGCATGCACACTTGGCTTTGATAATCTCCACTCAAAAATATTTGGATGTAAATAATTTTAAGACACAATGGTTTTGAGGAATTTCTTTTGCCTGCCTGCCTGCTTTCCTTCCTTCCTTCCTTCCTTCCTTCCTTCCTTCCTTCCTTCCTTCCTTCCTTCCTTCCTTCCTTCTTTTTTTACTTCCTTTCTTCTGGGAGTGTTGAAATGTTCCACATCTTGGGAGGAGAGTGGGTTCCTGAATTGTGCATGTTTGTCAGTATTTGTGAAAATATAACATAGGTTGTTTTTATTTTGCTCAAGGCATATCATACCTAAGTGAAAAATTTTAAGACAAAGTTTGTTCGAGTTTGGAAAATAGAAAAAGTGGACGGGATGTAAACAACCCAATTTAAAGGGATTTGAAAGCATAAAAATTGGCCAGCAAACATTGAATAATAATACTTTTTATGTGCAGACAGTGCCGGTTGCATGGAAAGTCTCTTGGAAGGTGAGCAGCAGCAGCGTGACTTAGCAGCAGCTGCGCATGCACACTCATGCAGGCTTGTGGGGGTTCTATATCTTTTTGTCCTGTTTTTATTTGGCTCATTTCCTCAGTTAGTTGGATTTTTTTTCCTGTTTTGTTAGTACAGCTCCCCACAGTACTTAGCATCCCAGGCCTGTAAACAGTGAACATCCAATAAATGTCCAATTTTCCATAGGGATGAACTGATTCCTTTCTCTCTGGAATATTCTATGGAAATTAGGAATTGCACATTGGCTTGGCATGAATCTATAAAAGCGGAAAGAGAAAGGAGACACGTTTTTTCATCCATTTTTGGAAAATTCTCAGAGATCTCTGCTTCTAAAAGAAATCTTTTCATTTCACAACATTTACTTTGGAAAAGTAAAATAGGCAATCAAAATGCATTTATGTTTGTTTTAAAATATGAGGATAGCACCAAAGACTATGGGAGCAGTGATGACAGCAAAGCTGTGCGCTCTCTCTCTCTCTCTCTCTCCTTCCCTCCCTCTTCCTATCTTCTTCACTCCTTCCCTACTTCTCTTCCCCCCTCCTTTTCTCCCCCCCCACCCCCTGAGACAAACCAGAACACCGGGAGTGGAAATTGCCGCAAGCTGCAGGGATGGGTGCACTTTTGCACATTGAGATGCCGGTACCTGCTGTTCTGTGGTTGGATGTTATTGTTTCTGACGAGTCGCTCTCTGTCGTGGTCTTCATCTTGAAACTAGAGAGGAAGGGACTAGAAGGCTGAATTGCTAATATCAGAGGCCCTGGAAACTCCCCTTTTGTGGTACACAAGTCTGTAAGAATAGCTCTCTTTCAGCTGTGTTTCTGTGATTTGGGTAACGATCCCTGTGAGCAGCAGCCCTGCTTCTGAGTGGCCCTGTTTACAGGAGCACATTACCGGCTGTCTTTAGGATGCTGGCTGGAGATGGGAAGAAGGGTAGCTTGAAATGACTTTTTAGGAGAAAAGACCCAGGACAAGGATTTTTTGTTTGTTTGTTTTTGATGTCTTTTGTTATTGTTCTAAAGAACATAACCCAGGCACCAATCTATACTCACATTATTTTCAATAGTTATTTATATAGTATCTTTTATAAGCTGAATTTGTAAGATAAATCTCACAGGAATTAATGACATACCTTGACTTAAATGTGTGGACAGACAAGAATTTCTGTAGAATTCTATTGACATTTTATGTGTTAATATCCACAGTCAGTTCCGGTAACAGACAGCTTAACTGCACTGTCTTCAGGTCAACAGAATGAGAGTGTTTTAAGTTAAACTGCCATGCTGAGGATGGACACAGTCTGGGATTCCAGTATGGATCTGGGAGACGGTGCTGGCTGAGCAGGCCCCTCACACATCTCACAGCCTGAGTGGCTGCCTGGGGTCTTAGTACAGACTGCTGGTGGGAATGAAGGAGAGCTCGTGAGGACAGTCACCAGCCTGGAGGCTGAGGACTCTGCTGGGGTTAGGTAGGCCGGGTTACAGTATCAGGTTCTTCCTGGGTGGGCAGCAGGGCCCGGCTGAACGCCCTCACCGTGGGGCTGCTCTGGGCAGTATCTTATTAACTGCACCTCCAGGCATCAGGTTAGACTAGAAAAATACTTCCTTTATGGACACTGTATCCCCACTGTCTCCTCACTGCTCCAACATCCTCAGTCTGGCCTGGGAAACCTAAGGCCAGGAGCAGGGTGGCCTCCAGGCCAGGGTGGGGACAGGCTGCCTGTTTCCTATCCAGTCAGAACTCCCAGGGTTCTGGGCCAGGTGAGTTTAGAGCTAGACAAAGTTTTTCATAAGAAATGTTTTGACTTTTGAGTTTCTTCTTCCTGCTGCAATAAGCCCCATAAATGTTTGTTTTTGTTCTAATTTTGGCTTAAGAAAAGAAAAATAAAAAAGAATATTTGGGTACAGTGTAAAAGTTTTCTCATATCCAGACTGGAAACTCCCTAGTTGCTCTGAAACCGGACAGGCTGAGAGTATTTGTTTCTCTGTCAATAAACAGTGCATGTCCAGTCTCAACTTGACCTCAACCAGGTAGAACAGGGTGCCTAGGCCTTTATCAGGGTTCCAGGAGGGTCGAGAGGCCCGAGTTTAGGAGCAAAGACTTCTCACCATTCTTCTTTGATCTTCTAATGGGGACCGCACCATGCTCCCTTCACGGTATTTTGATAGCATATGACATAAACACAGGTGTGGCCTCTACACGGTGTACTGCGCCACAATTAGAATAAGCAAGACAAGATAAAGCCAGCTGGAGCTTAAAGTTGAAGCCAAAAACAGCCAATGTTGATGTCTACTATAAATAATGTCAAGAGAAGGGAACCACGGGTACCCTCCTTAGGACCCTGTTCAGTAGCCTCTGGTGTAGCTTTATGTGAAGGGCTTACATGAAGTAAGCCATTGTTTGAGGTACAGCAATACCTAGTGACAAATTCTCAAAGGACATCCATCCACTGCACCCCTCCCAGGAGCCTGTCCCTGGTCCCTGGCTGAATGAAAGGGGAATGTTGAGTGACATAAACATTTAGATTAAGGTAATTGTGACAGATTTGGTCCCAGCATGTCACTTCTTTGGGGTTAAAGTCCTGGGAGACTGACCATATTCCTTCATTTTCTTGCCTTCTGGTGTTCAGCCTAGAAACCTAACCCCAAATAGTACTTAATTCCTCAGGGGGAAAGTATTTGTCAAGCCCACAATTAACTTAATTGTTTATTTGTGCAGAGGCTGCCTTGTTTAGCACCAGGGCATGAAGGAGGGGGGCTCCAGGGCTGTGCTCACATTCCGGCTCCTACTCACTGCACAGCAGCTTAGCATAGGCAAAATGAAGGAGAAGGGGGAATGAGAGAAAATGGAAGACAGTTCTGAGGGGTTTATGTGTCCGCTGTATGCTGCCTATGGCAAACATTTCTCCCTGGACCTCTGCTTGTCTGAGAGGTCAGACTTTTAGTGTGGAGTCCCCTTGTAGTTATGGCTTCACTAGGTTGTAGTTTTGGGCCAGAGCAAGAGATGCCCCTCAAACCTAGACTTCGGAAGAGAATCTTGGGTTTCTGAAGATACTGGTGTTGCTGTCTATGTGAACATCTACTGGATGTGTGTGTGGGTCTGGCTCATGGGATTGTAGGGACCAAGCAAAGGCAGATGAAAAAGGAATGGAACAACTTTGATCTTTTGTAGAAGTCTTACCAGTCTCAATGGGTATGACTTTGCCTCCTGGGAGACATTTGGAATGTATGTATACAAACATGTGGGTACACATGCACAGGCACACACTGTAGATGTTGTTTCTTAGTAGCTATCTACCTTTTTAAGGACAGGGTCTATCAGTTTCCTGGAGCTCACCAAATAGGCTAGCTAGGTTGGCCAATTCACCCCAGGGAAGGCCTGTGTCTGGCTCGCCAGCACTGGGATTATAAGCCTATGCCGTCATGTTCTAGCTCTTGAAAATATGAATTCTAGGGAACAAACTCAAATCATTGTGCTTGCATAACAAGCGCTTCACTGACTGAGCCATCTTCCTAGCCCTGGAGACATTTTTAGTTGTCACTGCTAGACAAGAGTTTGTATTGGTATTTAAAGTAGGTTGAAACCAAGAATACCGCTAGCCACACAGGACAGCCCCTCTCCCTTTTGACGAGTCACTTGACTCCGAATAGCACTGATGCAAGCCCTTAGTCTGGCAGGATTACTGGACTGATACACATGGGAAAGTGACTTACATTTTCCTTTTGGGACATTCTGCTGATACTTATGCTGCTCCTGCATGGCTGGAGAAGACTCGGTGTCAACTCTTGCCCTCTTCACCTCTCTATCCTTCCTAGTTTGATGCCTTCTCAGCTTTGCTGTTGTTGCTTGCTTCTCAACAAACCTGTGGGTATTGACTGGATCCTTGAGGCTAAAGTGACTTCTGATCTTACTTGAGAAATATCTTCAAGCAATAAATAGAAGAGCATCAATAAAACCAAGTGCTTAGGGCAATAAGACCCTGAGCTCAGGACAAAGGCTTGCAATTTACGGAGTGCTCCACATCTGACTAAAGTAGCCTTCTCTTTCTAACCTGCACCACTTACTCAGAAGAGGTAACTGCATTTCTTGGTCCCCTGGTTGGCCTTGCCCTTACCCCCTTACCTATCGCTGCTCTCCTCCCTCCACACCAAAAGGGGGTAGCAGAGAGCAGTAGGCTATTCTCAGACATGCTAACCACCTTCTAGCCGTTGTCTCCCGACCCTAGCAGGCTGATCCCTAAATACCTCCCTTTCCACCTAACTCACCATCACACGCAGCATGCTTATATGGAAATCCTGTTTGGCTCCCTTGAGACCCTCTAACACAACACACCTATTGCGCGGTTTCTCAGCTCTGTGGCAGAGGCAGTTGGCTGTCACTGAGGCAGGAGTTATACTGTGCCCTACTCTAGTACCTTTCTCAAAATCTATTTAATTTACAGTTGTCATTGATAGAGTAACCACAGTGCCACTCAGCTTCTGTCTCGTCTGTGCTCAACTTGTGACAGTCTTACCTTTTACCTGTACATCATGCTCTTATCTTTGTAGTGTATACTGAGGGTCAGGAATGTTCTGTAGCTTGGCCAAGGTGAAGCTGTGCTGTGGGGAGTCTGGAACTCAGCTCAGCATCCCAGACTTAAAGTCCCAGAAAGTATTGAGCTTCTTTCAAACTGTGTAACATACTCATTTTCCTTGAGCACAGCATGCTTGTTATGGACCTAGTTAAGAAGTTTTCATGTGTATTCATTCACCCATTGTGCAAACACATGGCTTCACCAGGTGCCAGGCCCTGTTAGAACCCAGCAAAGCAGACAATCGAATTCAGACCCTGCCCTGAGGAGGAGACAGGCAGGCAGCTGTGCATGCGTGCTTATTTAAGACAGTGAGTTTGAGGCAGAGCAGGAAAAGACCATGACTCAGTGTGATGGTAGGCAGGCCTTGGTCAGAAAGGGCTTTGTAGCAGAAGTGCCCTGTGAGCTGGCTCTAGCATGGGTACAAAGGGAAAGGCGGCAACGCAGTTGAAGGACGACTTCAGCAGGTGACCCGGTGGTCATATTGAATGTAAGGCACACAACAAGGCTAAGCATAACCTCACTCCTGTAACCCCACACTCGGAAAACTGAGACAGAAGGATTGCTTACAGGTTAGAGGGCAGCCTTAGCTTGGCATAGTGGGTGACACCCATTTCAGCTGTACTGGGGACAGGCTGGCCAAGTGATAATGATCCATTATTTTTTTCTTCAATTTGTTTCCTTCCCTTTGATAATCATACCTTCAGCCAAGAATACAAGAGGCGAGTATACCTAGGAATGCCAAGTTCAAGATCAAGTGTGACTGGGTCTAATCTTGTTCTCTGTTTCTCTTTTAGCCTCTCCATCCCACTCTTCCTCCTTCTCTCCTTCCACCCCTCTCCTCTTCCCTCTTTCCTTCCCTCTGTCGAGTAGGAAGGTAGAAATACACTGTCAAAGGCCAAGTAAAATAGTTTCTCATTGAGAAGGAACAAGCAGGCAGTGGATCTTTGCGCTGCATCTTGGAGAGTTAACGAAACAGTCTTTCATTTTAGAATTTTCTTAAAACAGGAATGTTTTTAAATTTTTGAGTGCCCCAAATTGGGCAAAAGAGTGTTACCAGTGAGCAACAACCACATCAAAACACTTGTTGGGTGAGGTGTACAGATTCTATGCTCAGAATAGTTGCGCTGGTTCCATGTCAAATGTGTGTTTTTAAGCACTCAACCCTTATTTTCTCTTAGACAAACAAACAACCTGAAATCTATTTATAACTATTGGTTAGGGGTGGGAGGACTGTCACTTGCAAGTAATAGAAAGTAATCAGAACATGAAGATGAGGTTTTGCAGATTGGCTGCAAACAGAGCCTGTTTTGATTACAGTCTCAGGGTCCTGCTTGGCGTTCTGGATTAGTATTTCTCTGATTGTCATCGAAATTGCCCTGCCAACTTCTCTACATTCCATATCTAAACAACAACCACGTAGGCTGCTTCCTGTGGGAAAGAACCCTGCCTTGAAATTAACCAGTGAGTCCATTTAGCCATTTTCTAGCTCACTTACCCAAAGACTTGATGCACTACTGAAAGCCTCCATCTAACAGAAAGCCAGTGTTCAGTGGGCATTTGGTTTCAGCTTACTTGTGTTTGAACATTTATATTTATAATAGTGCTAATCTCCCAGGGACTCAAATCACATTAAGAGCTTTATCTGGGGCTGCCAAGGAAATTAGCATGTATCCACATGACTAGGAGCTATGAGAAACTGGGGTGGACTGGCAGAAATTTAATAAGTGCCAACTTTCATTTCAATTATCTTTTCCATGAGAATTTGTTTGGAAACTCACGAAGCCAGGTCATGTCATCAGCGTTCGCTGCACATATAGGTACCCCTGCCCCTCTACACAGCTCCCCTGCTGAATGGACTGGCCTTTCTCCCAACCCTTACAGTTGTGTGTCTGGAACACATACATGGCAGGTCGCTTCTCCTTCCGTTGCTTTCCTGACTTCCCACAGAGGAGGAATGGTTATTCCTTCCTGTGTCCTCCCTGGACACTGGTCTGTGTGCGCCGTGCCCATCAGAGGCGGGTCAGCCTGGAGAGTGGATGGCGTGGAGCGGTGGAGGCAAACGCAGCCTAGGGACACATATTCCCCATCAGTGTGGGGATGGGAGTTTTGAGGGGGAAATCTAGCCAGTTTAATTTGACTAATCTATGTAGCTAATTTATAGAAAATGTGCTCGCATGGGGGAAAGGCTTCTTGGCAGTTCGAGAGAAGGAAGAGGAGCAGGGACTGCCCCCGGCTGCATTGCAGAAGAGGAAACCAAGATGACTGAAGAAGTAATTTATGGAAACGGCAGCCAGCGAGGGCTCAGTGCAGTCGGGATGAAAAGCAGCCTGTTTATGTGCTTGGTGAACTCGAAAAGAGGACAAGCATTACCCAGGGCAGGCTGGGGAGCCAGTGCCCCTCCCACCCCTACCTGGATAACTCCTCCAAAGAAGCATCACATTTTGAGTTTCAGTCTCTCCCAGAAGCACTTTCTAAAAATGTATTACCTAAGCTTCACAGCCCTTTTAATTGCATTTACTTTTCTGTGTGTGTTAGGACGGGGTTGTTGCTCATAGGCCACAGTAGAGGTCAGAGCACCATGACCTTGTGAGAGCTGGTTCTCTCCTCCCACCCTGTGGGCTCCGGGCATCATGATAAGCAGGTGTGCCTGCTGATCCATCTTGCTGGCTCAGATTCAACTTCTTTTAGGAATTTTTATTTTAATCTATTTCCTTAACCTCGCATGGAAACTGTGGGCGAGGGAGGCTCTGATAGCTCACAAGGAGGCTGAGCAGGAGTTTGGTTTTAGAATTTCTGGCAGACTTTGGGGTGGGGGCAAACAGAAGGTGTGAAGGCCTACCTGGTAGTGATGGTTTCATGGGTTAAGGAGGAATCTAACTCCAGAAATGAGAGACAGGAACAAAGAGGAATGCTAAGAGGAAGGAATGCAAACTAAGAGAAATAATGAGCTAAACAACAAAGATGGACATTGCAATAAAAGAGGAAAAATTACCACATTGCCCAATGGGCAGAAAATTGAGTTTTCTCCTGCTTTGGGCCTTACTGGCTATACAGCGTTCCTTTTATTGCCTTTGTCTTTTAATTTTTCCTTCTTTCCCTCTACAACAAGTGCTGAGAAATGAGTACACACTGCTTTCTGAGAGAGCATTCTTGTTTTGGTTTGGTTTGGTTTGGTTTGGTTTTTTTTTGAGACAGGGTTTCTCTGTGTAACAGCCCTAGCTTGTCTTGGAACTAGCTCTGTAGACCAGGCTGGCCTGGAATTCACAGACATCCACCTGCCTCTGCCTGACGATTGCAGGGGGTGGGGTGGGGTGGGGTGGGTGGGGGAATTAAAGGCCTCACCACCACTGCCTGGTGAGAGGCCATTCTTGATGTGGTCCCGTCAACAGCAAAGAGCAGAGCTCATATCTCCATTCCTTTCAGGGTCAACCGGATCTGCACACAGGGAACCTCTCTCCCTAAAGCTGAAAGCCTATGTCAGGGGAGCCCTTTCCACAGACAACATTTAGTTGGCTAACTAACATTGGGCTGCATTCCAAAGAGAAACTAGATCAAAGGCTGGAAATTAGAAGTGCTGTTTCCCTCCCTCCTTACCGTCCAAACGCCAGGGCATGATCATAACTGTGATTTCTCATGCCTGGAAAAGACTTTTAAGAGAAGGCTGAGTTATCAACATGCTGTTGTTTGGACACTCAGTGTTGTCCTATCAAGGATTCCAGTTCCTTTCCACATGGCTTGAGGCGGCAGATGGCCTGATAGTCAGCAGAAGAATGACATAGGCAGAAACAAGTGTAAAGTCTGCAGTAGCATCCGGCATTTAGAAGTGAGCTTTCTTTTTCTTCATGATTCAAGCTTATCAAACAGAGATGTTATATGCAATAATACCTCTGTATTCAAGGTATCCATAATCCCTTGGCTCCAGACGTTTACCTGGAAGGCCATGTGACAGAGTGACTTACAGAACGGAGAGATTATGTCAAGACTTTGAGTTCGGTTCTGGGTCCCCTATTAACACGGTCTTTGAGAAAGACATATTCTTGACCATCTGTAAAATGGGCAGAACCACAGTGGTAGCTTACTTCTGAGTTGTTAGGACGGTCACTCTGCTGATAGATCTGACCACATCTTATCAACTTCAGCATGGCTTGTGTCTCTTACCATTTATAATAAGCACCTCTATACCCACATGAAGGAGATGGTTATTGGCTCACCCTCAGTGTCTGTTCACTTTTTGTTTACTGGTCATTTTCGAGTCCTATGTTTTAGGCAACAGGCCTGAGGCCTAGGAGTTCTGTGGTCACCTCGTAGGAAAGCATTACATCATCATGAAGTTTGTCCAGTGCCAAATATCGATCTGGGGCAGTAAAATCCAATAGGTCAGATATGGTGGTGCACGCCTTTAACCCCAGCACTGCAGATGCAAAATCAGACAGATCTCTGTGACTTTAAGACCATTCTGGTCTACATATTTAGTTCCAAGCCAGTCAGGGCTACATAGTGAAATCCTATCTAAAAAAATAAAAATAAAATTTAGGATGAAAGTCCAGGAGCCAGAAAGATTAAAGAACAAGCTAATTTCTAAAATAGCAAGTCTTTTCCTACATTCTCTTTTCATTTATGTGATACTGATCATTTTAAAAGTAGATTTTCCCCTGGGCATTTCACACTAAAAACGATACGGTTTCTTGTCCTTTATAATTATATTTCTTTTTTCATTTTCTTTTATTATGACTTTCATATCACAGACACTTTTTTTCCCCAGAATGTTAAAAGTGTACATCATCCAACCAGAAGGAAAAAATACTGTCTTAATAAAAATGGAAAGGGGGGTGTAGATCATCCTCCTTTTGGTTCCAAACTAGGGACGCCTGATTTGCTTGTTCTACATACTGGCCAAGGTTGATGTAATGAATCACGAACAGTTTTGAGTTATCTGAAATGGAACCAAAGGCAGTCCAACAATCTTCTAAAGCCTGAAAAAGCAAATTGTTCCTAGTCTGATAACCCAAAGACAACAGATGAATTTTTTTCAGCAGTGTCTAAGGTAGGGCAGGACAGACATGGGCGGCCCATTGAGAAAACTGCATGTGTGCTGTTCCAACAGAGCACGGTGTTCTAGTGGACCTAAGAACTACCTTCCTGGAGAGGCCAGAAAAGGACTCGGTGACGGGGGGGGGGGGGATTCAGAGATCTTGACATTGTCTAGTTCTATTGCTGAGGAGCAGGGAAGAATCCAGACAGCATCTCTGGTTGGTGCAGTGATTTGCCACCAGAAGTTCCCAGCAATGAACTTATTTATGCCTGATACGAATAGTATATCATGGGATGGTCCTCCAGGTTTTCATGAACTCATCTGAGAGTTGCTGAAATACTCCTTTCCTTGCATAGCTGTGGTGTGGACTCTCATGCAGAAGTAGGTGGATGGTACTCTGACAGCCCTGCCAGGTCCCGTGAAACTATGTCCTCTTAGTATTAATCACGGTCTCCAGGCACAGCAGCGGCTTGTCATCATGTGGGGTGCAGAATATCTGGGGACATCAGGTTGGCAAGTAAAATCGTCTACCTGGGATAGTTTAAAGAATTTCACAGCAGGAGCACAGCACCGTGGAGAGCCATGCCTTTGGGGAGGGATGGACGTGGTGGCTCAAACCTGTAATTTCAGGACTCAGGAGGCTGAGGCAGGAGGACTGCTGCCAGACCAGGACACACAGGTAAACCCTGTCTAAAAAGCTTAACTGATTAATCAAAAGTTAGAAGAGAATGCTCTTCTTGCTGACATTAAAACTTTGGGTTTCGTGCTTTCCCAACAAAATGTACTATAGACACAATGGCAATGAACTTATATGTTTTTAACATTTAGAATAACTTTTAGGAAAATAATTACCTTTTGCAAATGATGTACCAAGTTAATGAAGACAGGTTTAAACCGGTAATCATCAGCCACGGTCTTATGCCCCAAAGGGGTGTGTGTGTGTGTGTTTGTGTGTGTGTGTGTGTGAGAGACTATCATTTGGAACCACATATATCACACATACACACACACACATTTATTCATTTCCCAGGTATTTTGGGAGGTTGGGATTGTTTCCAAAGACATTTAAATTATGCTGCACGTTCAAACAGAAATAAAAAGCATATAAACTTATAAAACTTATAATTTCAAAAACATTGAATGAAAACATACTAAGAAAACATGAGATTTAGCCTCTTTTGTTACTGTCCTTTATCCTTATCTGTTACTGGGTAATCACAGTAGCAATATTTAGCTCTGTGAGGGCTGAAGGGCTACAGAATAAGCCTCTAGTGGACTAAACTCACATCACAGCCTCAGTATCCTGTCAGACTTCTATTGTCAGATGCTTCCCATGGTGCTTAGCACCATTTTCTGGGCTGTCAGGAGCAGAGGCATCAAAGCACAGCCCAAGTTCTATGTCAGTTCCCACTGCCAGGGCCCTCTTATCTGAAAGAGGGATGGAGTCCTAGGAAGGCAGGACTCAGCATTTCTTGGGTCGAAAGTGATCTTAGTCCTTCCAAGTAGCCAGCATTTTATTCTTTTAAATGAGTGAGGGGTGGCATATTGCTACCTGCTAATGCCAGAGAAGATCCAAATAGAAAATAGATGGGAAAATCAAAT
Source organism: Ondatra zibethicus (assembly GCA_004026605.1). Classification (NCBI taxonomy): domain Eukaryota; kingdom Metazoa; phylum Chordata; class Mammalia; order Rodentia; family Cricetidae; genus Ondatra; species Ondatra zibethicus. Next base: position 106,236 of record PVIU01004153.1, read on the forward strand.
GGAGAAACAAATGTTTGCTGATAAAACTTGAGGCATGGAAGGAATGGAAAAACAAGGCAAGACACAGCCAGAGGAGGAGCTTAGAAAGGGACCAGGTAGAGAGAGATGGGGTGTAAAGACGTATCTGAGTGCTGGTGGACTGGAAGGCCATGTCAGGGGACCTCAGAGGTCCCACCTAGGTCTTTTCATCCAGCCTCCTGGTGTCTCCAACATCTGGCTTTTGGGACGAGAACAGCCCACAGCGGAGGACTGAGGCCCCATGTGCAGAGGTGAAGTGGAACTCATGGCCAATGTCTACTTACGAGTATGTGCTGGACCCAAACTCAACTCCCCATTCTTCTCCTCAGTTGGGTGTATTAGCTCGGACTGACATGTTCTCTTGCACATGTGACTGTGGAAATGGCTTGTTAGGTCTCATTGCTTGAGTCGCAGATTGGCTTCACAAGATTTCAGCCTTCCAGAAACAAAGCAAAAGGACTAATTCATGTGCATAGATGGATCTGTGAAATGCTGTGTGCCCAGGTCAAATCCGTGAGTATGGATGGGTCTGTGAGAAGCTGTGCGCCTAGGCCAAATCCATGAGTATGGATGGGTCTGTGAGAAGCTGTGCACCTTCGGTCTTAGCAATTTAAAGGTCTTTGTGTAATAATGAAAAATACAGAGTAGGATTGCAGCACAGCAGGCTTCCCATCTGGGGCTACGGCTGCGCAGGAAGGCTGCTGGCTGAGTTACAGGCCGATGACCAGGAGCGTGTGAGGACTGCGGCTCTGTGGCCCTCCACATGCCCCGTGAGCCCTTCAGTGTGGAATTTGTCACTCTTCACTCATGTGCCGGACAAAATTCCTTTCTGTTCTGCAGAGTAGCTGAAGAGATCTCCAGAAAGGAACAAAGTCCAGTTGTCACTTTGGAGGCTCTTGGGCCTGTTGTTTTAATATACTAAACAAGTCTCCGGTGGGATTTGTTTTTGTGACTCAGGGAAATTTTATTCTCTTTCACATTCCAGAACTCCCTGTGAAGCAGCCCTGTGATGGGGAGGGCTTTCCCTGAATTACAGGGAAAATGTCTCCTTTGGGATTGGAGTCTATCACACAGCGTAACACTCGTGAGGTGGAGAGGTGGCACATGTGGTGTCAGCCAGCAGGGCCAGACCACAGACTCAGAGGAGTCCAGAGTGCACCACACACATGCCCCTGAGGTCTAGTTCTGTGGCATGTACAGGCCACCCTGTGACTTGTGATTTCCCCTGCTCACAGGGTTCTTTATCTGGCAATGTAGCCTCGAGGATTGACGTACCCCTGCCCGCATTCACCAGCTGGCTTTGGGACCTGCCCCAGGGAAATCCTAAACCCTAAATTAATCCCGTGCCCTGAACATCCATCCTCAGCTTTCTCCAGTTCAATTTTTTTCTTTCAGTACTGGGCTTTGAACCCAGAGCCTCATGCATTCTAGGCAAAGCTAGCTAAACTGTTTACCCAACTCTCTTTGAAATCCTTATGGTTTGTGTCCTTAACCTCCTATTGATCCCTTCCCAGCTCATCTTAAAATCTCCTGAACACACTCACTGTGTCCTCTTTGGGCAGGCTTGAGCACCTCTAGTTTCATGGCTTTATTTGTTATGTGTCTCCCCAAGGGCTGGGTTTTATATATAATTTTTTATCTCCAACAGGAGAAGCAAAGTGTAGTTGAAGAAGCACATGTGTAGGCTTTTGTGGCCTTAAATTCAAATTTCACCATAACTTGGGCCAAGCTGAGGGGTCTTTTCGATGTTAGTCTCTTGTCTCGTATTGTTTAGGAAAGCTACCCTACAGGGCCTGGTGCAGTTAGCACTCACCCCTCAGCTCAGGTTTAGCGTCTGGCCAGAGTAGACACTGCATAAATGCTTTGATGAGTGGTCTCACTCCCTTTGGGTCACTTGACTCAGACTCCAAAGATAGATCAAAGGGAGTAGAAAAGCCTTCACAAAACAGGAATTCATGAAGTTCGCACCAGTTTTGTTAGGAAAATTATGTTGCACATGGATCTAAAATTAGCCAAGGTGCTCCTTGGAAAAAATAGCAATTTGCTAGTGTCCCCCACTAAAGCCTTTACCTACCCAAATTTGAACTTCTTATGCCCTTAGGAGAAGCTCTCTTGAATTGGCATTTGTGGAATACTTGATTTGTGTGATGAGGGTAGCGTTGTCGTACAAAGCTGGGTCACTGGCTGCCTGGAGCAGTAACATGGCGCTGTGCACACAGGTGGCTAGCAAACATTGCTTCCTTGGCTTTGGCCTCCGCAGTCCCACATCACAGGTTCAGTGCATGGGTTGCTGGAAGGTAGAGACTCGGTGTTGCCCTCTGACATGCCAGTCCAACTCAAGAACTTCAGACATGCCCTCTGCCTCAGGAATCCCCAGTGCACATGAACCCAGAGACATGATTCAACTCTCATTTTCAGTCCAATAAGCAAATATATGCGGACCTTTTGCAGGCATTGCCTAGCAGGCTCCATGCTACACCATGACAGTCGGACAGACAGTCACCTTGAAGTTAAGCACCAAGAACATTGGTGGGCTTTGGACAGTAGGTGAACTCATGTGGTTTCCTGGCTTTGTTCCTGTCCAAAGCAGACTCACTTCACTGTAGGACAGTGGCTTTAAGTCAAGTCAGCCAGCTGTCAGCGTGCCTGAGGTTCTGCCGATGGACATTTCAGCCCCCTCTCCGTTCCTCCATCCCTCTGCCTCCCTCTCCATATATGACTGCTAGTTCTGGCACCAGACTCACACTGACTGGGACCCTCTCAGTTTCTTCTATTTGGACAAGTGGCCACGCCAGCATAGCTCATCCCTGCGTTAATGAGGTTGAATCCAGAGCGCTAGCCTTGACCCTGCTCTGCATTCACATTGCTCCACTACTAACAGCTGTTGTCAGTGATGGAGCCCGCATTTTCCTTGAGGTAGAGCGGGTTGTCCTCTCTGGGCTCAGGAAGACCATCTGAGAAAGGAGGAGGCTTGTCAAAGAGCCAGCCAGTGTGCCTTGAAATGCATCTGGTTTTATTCATGCTGAGTCTTTCCAGGTGAAGTGAGCTAAATCATAAACTACAAAATGAAAGCAGATTCTCCTGAGCACACCCACATGGAACACAGTGAGTTCACCACCATGTACTAGGCCCTGCTCGAGACAGAGAGAGAAGATGTAATCATTCTTCTTTACTGATGGCTGGACTGATGTTAGGATAGGAAGCCTCTCCTCTTCTATGGGTTGCTCCAAGGACTGCCTCTGTCATTTTGACTGTGGCAGAATGAATGATTCCCTAATGGTTCCCTGGGCTGCAAAGTAGGGGGCTAGGAACAGGTTGGGACTTGTTATGTCTTAGAGGTGCTTTGGGGGTGGGATATTAGTAGGCTATGAGCTTTCAGTAGAGTGTGGGACTTATTTGTCCCTGACCAAAAACAGTAGGAAGGACCCACCCTGTGGAGGCCAAAGCTCATCTCTGACAGATGCTAGAGTTTGCTGTAGGGCATTGGGCAAGCACTCTTGAGCCAATATAGCATGGAACTTCCAGGAAAGATGCCCAGTCTCAGAAGGTACTTGTCAGGCCACGCGTGCCTGGAAGCTGCCAATGCTCAGCACATGTCACCCGTGGGAATATCTTCTCTGTTGTGTTCCTTACTTCAGCACACCCCCTCCAGGGTCAATCTCATGTTCAGCAAATTCCCATTAGGAGACCCAGGTTCTCTGCCCCTCCTCCCATCATCCTCAGCCAACACTTGCTGATTTAAACAAATCAAGCCTTTGGCTCTCAGCTCTGGTCTTCCCTGTTGAATCGATGAAGAACCGCACCCTCCCCACCCCACCCCCACCCAGCAGCACTGTACTGATGACAGCGATTAGGCAGAACTTTATAGGCATGCGCTTTCAGTTCCCATTTTTGGCATGTTTTCATGAATTAACTCTTGCAGTGACATGCTGGGCCATGCCGCCTGTTTACAGGCCACATGGCAGGCACAGTGGGGCGCTGTGTGTATGGCCCAAGTAATGACCTGCAGGGTGAGTGTGCTCAGCTGCCACTGGTCCTGGGGAGCCTCCGTGCTTATGTCCATGCTCATATACAGCATGGACACTGGGGCAGGTGGAGTAATAACAGAGGCACACAGTAGCCCCAGATCCCGAGGATGACTGTGGTGCGGCTATCTAAATGCTAAGCTGCATGGAAGCATGAAGAGTCCCACCTGGCACCCAGGGCAAACTGAGCTTCACACTCTTCTCCCAATCTGAGGCACACCTGCTTCTTGAGACTATTTAAAATCGGCATGAAAGCCAGGCACTGGAGTGCTGAGGTGGGAGAATCACTCAAAACAGGCTTGAGACCAACCTAGGCAATAAAACATGCACCAGCACAGCCCAAGCCATGTCCCCAAGGATGCACAAGAAAGAGAGAACAAGACCATAACAGCCCATGCCCAGCCAGTTCGCAGAGAAAAGAATGGAAGACCTGCAGGAATGCGAGCGTCTCACGGCCCAGTGCGGGACGCTCGGCTGGCCTGAGTCCTCACCCGGGAAACGTCTTCTGAACCATCCTACTACTGTTTGCTTTTAAAGGATAGCAGTGGGGGAGACATATAAAAACAAAGGGGGGTCTCACCTTCCCAGTCCACACAGCCCTGTTGAGAACAGAATCAGATATTTCTGTCCAATTCCATACGATATAAAATTGTTACTCCTCCCCTTCGAGAACTGTAAGAAACGCAGCTATTGCTTTTTTATGCCAGGCTTTTCTCATTTAGTTTTGTTTCAGGGTTCACCCGGTCTGTAGTACATGTCGGCACCTCATCCCTTCTGTGGGTGATCACTGCTCCATTGTATGGGCATGCCACATTCTGTCTGTTTATCAGTCAGCAGACAGTCAGGGTGTCTCTGCTCTGCCTGTTGCAAGTAGTGCTGCTGTGAAAATTCCTGCATCAGTTCTTATGTGAGCATATGCTTTCAACTATGTTGCTTATATACTAGGAGTTAAACTGTAGTCCCATGCAGTAGCTGCACTTTCCCCTTCAAAGAAGCATTGTGCCTGAACCCTTTAGCATCCCACTGCCAATGTGGGGAGGAGCCAGCACTCTGCATCCTTACCAACACTTGGTCCAGCCGCCTCAGTGGGTCTGAAGTGCCAGCTCCTTAGAGTTTCAACTGCATTTCACTAATAATTACTAATCTTCAGTTTATTTTCATCAACTTATTGGTCACATTAGGATCATTTAGCAAAATGTCCATTCAAATTCTTTGCCAATTTTTAAGTTTGCCTAGCTATCTTTTTATTACCTGGTTGTAGTAAGATTTTTACACAACATATTTTCTTAAATAATACAATATCATAAATTGGTATTCTTCCCCCCTCCAAAAAAAAAAAAATAACGTCGTAAATCCAAAGCCAGAAATGACCGAGTAGCAGGAAGGGCTCTGGCCAGAAGGAGAAAGTGGAATGCAGAAAGCGAAGTGGAAAACCTCTTCCAAGGCCAAAGCCTTGCAGGCAGGTTGCTGAGGCCGGTGGCGAAACTCCCAAGGAAAATGCTGGTCTGGGTTAAGCATAAAACAGCCCCACAAACTCGTCCATTTGCACACATGGTCCCCAGCTGGCGGCGCTGTTTGGGGAGGTTGTAGAGCCTTTAAGAGGTGGGACTTACAGGACTGGGTGCCTGGAGGTGGGCCCAGCCCCACTCCCCGCCCCGGCTCTCTGCTTCCTGGTCTACCAGGATGTTATCAAGCAGCCGCACTCTTCACCACGTCTTCTCCATCAGGATGGACAGCATCCTCAAATCAGGCCTCAAAATAAATCCGTCCTCCCTGTAACCAGGTACTAGCACATTAACAAGAAAACTATGGACACGGGTGCCTCCTGCTGGGTGTCTGGGAAAACAGAGCAAGTGTGTTCTCTGCTGGCCAGTACACTGCAGGGTCACTATGCCTGCATTCACGGAATGCTTTCAATGAACTGAGAAAACTCATGCCCACTAAAGCTACTGTCTGTTTTCAGAGTATTACTAATAAATTATAGGACACAGACAGGCCCACAAAGTCATGTTTGATGACTAAACGGACAAGCAAGCCGAAGCTGAGGTGCCAGGACTGGTTTGCTGCTCAAGCCTCCGATCTCTTTTCATGAACCTGGTGAATGGAAGGGCATAGCTGCTGACCGATACCCACTCCCATGCATTCTTTTCGAAGTATGGGACTGACTACAGCTCCCGGTGCAGGAGGGGCCTGATCCACAGGTGGCTAGGCAGCCCTCCTTGCAGGCACGATTTGCATAGCTGGTGTGCGCCAGGGGCTTGAATCTGCTTGTTTCCAGCTCACAATCTCTCAGCCCGGCAGGTCAGGTGGCAAGTGGGCCAAGGAGCCTTCCAAGTTCCTACCGGTGGCTTTGGCCACCTCTGGGTGGGTCTCCTGTAGCAGCTGGATATGGCTGATTACCCTTTGGCCGTCCTTCTGGCTACATAATCTCTAGGGCATTTGCAAATGTACCTTTGGAAATTACTTTCAAACCGTTGTGCTCAAGAAACGAAGCAGCCTTCAGGTTTCTCATCGCACGCCATCTTTAGCTCCTGAGACCTACCACCTCATTTGCATCCTAGCTAAATTTTCATAACAAAATATACCCCAAACTTCCCTAGCCCAACCCACTGCAGTTTTATTTTTGTTGTACTAGGGCTTCTCGTCGCCTGTCATTTATCCAGCAGGTTTCTAGTTACAACCAAATGACGCTTAGATTAGGTTTCATTGCATGTATGTCTTTGGCCTTTGCTTCAAAGAGTCCTGCCCTCTGGGTCCAGAGCCTCTCCAAGATTGGCCTGCATTGACAGAGTGAGGGACCTTGCCAGGGGTTCCCTCTACCTCCCTAAGGTCAGGCAGTTGTATGGCTTTCAGCTACATGTTCATAGGCTCTTTTTCCATTTCCTTTTCCCTCAAACCTGAACTCAGTATTTGGGGAGGATAGGGGAGGCTCAGGAGGCACAGGGAACAGATGCTAGCAGGCCTCAGACAAAGCTGGCCTTTGCTGCAGAGGGGACCCTCAGGGCCCATTCAGCGCAATGTGGCTACAGAGGAAATCCTGCCCAGCCAAACGATAAGGAGGAAATGGAGTCACTTCCTTACCAGCTGCTTCACTCAGGTAGAAACAGCCCTCACTTCCTCGTGAGTGTGTGCTTCTGCTTTTGCTCAGAGCCAAGTCTGGTGTCAAGACAATCACGGCTTCCTCGTCTACACAGAGAGCTTCTGGGCTCTGCTGATGACTTGTGTTCTTGCCTCTGTTCACCTTTACTGCCTTCTCTCTGTGGCATCCTCTTGGGCCCAATGGTTTAATATCAGCAAATAGATGGTGTTGGGAATGAATCTCGTGTCCCCTTAGAAGCATTTACAATTTAGAACCACCCAGCATCTTTATGTCTTCCTGAATGTCCAGAAATAGCCCCTGTCCTTGGCCCTCTCCTTTGTTTTATGTAACAGACACTAATGCAGCCAGCTTCAATGTCCTGAATGGTTGTGCCCTTACTTCTACAGAGCATTTTATAAGTGTGTCTTTCCACACGGAGGTTCACAGGGGGGTGAAGGTGAGAGCAGCATGGAAGCTGACCCGCAAGGCCCCAAGTAGGTGATGTGCTGCCTCCTTGGGAATGGACGGAGCATCGGGGTCTGTGGGAAGGAACTGCCGGCTGCTGCAAAGAACCGCAAGTTTACTTGGTCTTTCATTTGGTCTTCAAGCATCCCTTCTCTTAAAAATGTTTGGATTTTTAAGATTATGAAATCTTAAATCTATTGGAATTATAATCTAATTCCAAACATTAAATTATGTTTGGAAATCGTGCTATATAATGAAAGAAATCGCCTTCTCCACTTCCATGTGTATTTGTCTAATGGCTAGTAGGTGACAGACCCCTGCTCCAGTGATCCAGAGAGAAATAAAATATGGACCTGCAGCTCCAGGTACTAATGGTTGGATGAAATAAACACGGAAACAGATGATATCCGTGCCATAGGTGACAAGGGACTCAACGTAGTGTTGAGGAAAGCTGTCTGTAGAAGACAGCTTTCAGGTCTGTGTATGATCAGGAGTTCAATGGAGAGCAGAAGAAATGAAGAACCAGGCTGGGCCGGAGCCTGGAAGCCTTGGACTTGAAGAATCTGCTCTTAGACACTAGGCATGGAGGTGACAGGTTTGTAACTAGATGGATCATTCTGTCTACAAAAGGAAATATTTAATGGAAGGACACAAAGCTGGAGGCAGGGAGCGTGGATGGGCAACCATACAGTAACTGTGAGTTGTGGCAACAGAGACAGACCTGTGTGGGTGGGCATCAGTGCTGTGGATATCGCCCCCCTGACCTACTTTCCCTCTGCATAGTTAAGTAGCTTCACCTCCAGCTCCAGGCTACATGAAGCCCGTGTCTCTGCTCTAAAGTCCACTTCCCCCGCGCACACACCGAAGCACTACGGTGCTGGTATCTGTGTAGGCACAACTTCAGGCTCTGCGTACCAGGAGCTTTGGTTGAAATTTCCCAGCTCACTGTTCCACAATGATTCCTAGGTTTCTCCATCAGAGTTAATCTCCAAAAGGATGGAGCCTTTCTTGCTGGACGAGGCGATTCTAGCTTGGCCACCCCCCCTTCCCTCACCTCCACTCCTCAGCTACAGTGTCTTGGGGTCCGTTCCCAGGGAGACAGCTTGCACTCAGTCTGTCCTTGGGTTTGTTTGTGAGGGGACCCAACCTAACAGTACAATTCTTTCAATTGTACTCACAATGTAGTGTTACGTACACTGTGAGGGCAGGCAGAGGGGCAGGCTCAGTAGAGGTGCCTTCACACCAGGTGAGTTTTCTGTAATTCCTACAGGTTACGTTAGAGTGTGATTGGGGGTTAGAAATGACTCGGTTTGCAAAGTGCCTGCTGCACAGCAGGAGGCTCTAATTTGAGTCACCAGCACCCACATACAACCTAGGATGACGTCAGGCACCTGTGATCCCAGGACCAGGGAAGCAGAGACTGGAGAGGTCCTTGAGCTCACAGCCATCCAGCTCACCAAATTGTTGGGCTTTAGGTTCAGCATCAAAAAATAAGGCAGAAAAGCAACTGAAGAAGACGCCCAGTGTTAATGTCTGTCTTTCACATGTGTGTGCACCTGAATGCATAATACACACCCCATGCGAACATATACACATAACAAACAAGTGAGTGCTTGCATTCACATGCATACATGTACACCCTACATGAACATACACATACAACACACACAAGAAAGCAGCTGGAATATGAATCTTGCAGTTTGAATGAGAATAGGAATGATTATAATAACTTTAGAGACTTCATCACAAGGGTGGTATTTAAGATGGGGACAGGGAAGGAGATTGACAAAGAGAGAGACAGTGATCCACACAGAAGCCAGGTGCGTTGAGCACATATCTGGACCATCAGAGGAGGAGGTGCCCATGAAGGGTACAGCACAGAAATTCTCCAGGAAGCCAGAGGAGCCCCAAAGAGTGTGGAGCATGGATGACTTGCAGTGGCCAAAGGCCCTTATTCAATGCTGCCTGACTGGCATGCTGTAGTTACCACAGAGCAGGCTTGACTGCCATGAGGTGGTCTCAGACGCGTAAGAGAGAGTAAGATATAGTGAAATTAAGGTGAGAAGACAACCAAAGAAAGGGTTTGGCAGCTTCTCTGGAAGTAGAAAGAGAGAAGCTAGAAGCGTGAGAAGAACCAGCATCTTTACACGCGAAGGAAAAGAGGCAGAAGAAAGGGTCAAGAGTGCGAATAGTTGGTAGAGGAAGGTCCCAGAAGCCACAGAAGACAGTAGAATCAGGTTCAAGGGTGGAGATTAGTGACCCCAAACAAGCTCTTGTACTTTGTGCTCATTGGTCCCAATTTACTCAGAAAGGGGTGTCATTGGCTGCTAGAATAGAAGTGGTGCACATAGGAAAAGTGGTGGCTGCTCGGGGCAGTCATGGGAAAGACAGGTTTGACAACAGGCGGAGAATTCCCAAGTGACTTGGAAGCTGTGAACTGAGTGTTCCATCAGTGGTCTGATTTTTGGAGTATTCCTCGGCAATACCTAGATGCTCAGCTGAGGCACAGTGTGGAACACAGTAGAACCTCGGCGGGAAAAGCACATGTGTAGGTAACTGTTACCATATCCTAGCATGGTCCAAAGTGTGTTTCCATTTTGTGGACCCATATGTGGATGTGCTGATCTTATTTTCAGGCATTTAAATTATTTGGGGGTCATTCTGTTAAACGCAATTTGTGGGGTTTGTTTATTTCTCAAGGTAATAGCTATAAATGTAAACATTAAGGAAAAGGTAACATTTTAAGTCCCTTGATAAGCATTCCCAGATTCCAGGGGTCTTTTCATTTACCCTTGCCTGGGGTCACAGCCAGCCCAGCCACTTTTGGCTCTTAATTTTATTTAAATAATGTACATTTTTTTTTGCCAACCAGCTCAGTTTGAGTTTTCCAAGCTTATTTTCTCTTAGCCTAAATGATGTTTCTTAGACAATTCGAGTGGAGGAGAGAGACTTTAAAGGGTGAGTAGCCTCCAGAGGAGTGTTTGAGAGAGACTGAGAGTGGAGATCTAGAGAGGCTGAGATCCGCCCATTGTGCAGTGTAGAGCAATGTGGACACTCGTAAGCCTGTCTGTTCTGCGCAGTCCTACCCTGAGCGGAACCGTCTGCCCTGTGGCTCACCCTGGGTGGATGCAGCCTAAGGCCTCTGAGTCTGAAATTTGCACAGAACCAGATTGGGCCTTTCCACCCTTGGCTGAGATGGGGACCAGCAGAGGGCAAAGACCTTCCTGGGGCCTGTGAGCATCCCTAATTTCTACAGATGTAGTGCAGGAAGCTTTGCCACTCTTGACATTGGACCCGTTGGCAGGGATTTAGCCAGAGTCACATTCAAAGACTGGGTTTTCTTTTCTACTTCTTTTTAAAAAAGAAGCTATTTTATTTTAAATTATGTGTATTTGGGGGTGGGGGTGTGCACCTGAGTACAGGTCCCCACAGGGGCCAAAGGCATCGCTACCCTGCAATTGGATTTGCAGTCGGTTGTGAGTTGCCCAATCTGAGTGTTGGGAACGGAACTTGGGTCCTCTGCCAAAGCAGCATAAGGTCAACCACCGAGCCATCTGTCCAACACCTTTGTTTTTTTAATACGTAAAATAAAAAAATATGTAGTTTAAAAATGGTTTTTCAAACTTAAACAAATAATGACAGGCTGTTTAAATAGACTTCAGAAATCTCCCCAATCGGGATGCTCGAGAAAGCAAGATTCTCTCTAAAAATGGCTCTCCTGAGCCTACAGGGTCGCCTTGCATGCTTGAACTACAGAGGGCGGGGATTAGAGGCCACGTGCAATCTTCAGGGATTAAATGATGCACCACCCACCCTGTCCTGCAATCTGATGCACTAGTTAGTAATCTACAGGGGACAAGGACACATTGCTACCGTCACTTCCATCTTCAGAGCTGAGGATGGTTCCTTGGGGAGCGGTACAGCAGCTTCCATGCAAGAGCAAGTAGGCACAACCACAGGAGAGCATGGGCAGGTGGAGCTGTGCAGAGCCATCGATGGCCAACATGGAGGGCAGACACCAGGACACACTGTTGTTACTGACAGATAAATTGAAGTGACATGTCCCTCTTCATAGCCACCAATGGTGTGGCTGTGGGTGATATAAATAAGGTGCAGGGTTGCTTAAGGCCATGAACTGACTGATTTTTCGGGGCTGGGGGAGTCACCTAGATCTTCTGCACATTCAGAGGCCTTCCTAGACCTTAGCTCTTCAAAGCCCGCCCCCACTCTTTGGGCCAGGAGGGACTAATTTAGCTCACCTCACCCTCAGAAGGCTGTTTTTCTTACAATGTACTTGGGAAATGGCCCTTGGGATGCTGCCTGTGGCTGTTGGAGAGAAGGGTTGGAGGCATGAAGGGCTTACCCAGATCCAGAAAGGGAGGAGTCCAGGGGAGACATCACATTCCCAGGATGGATATATGTATGACCAGGAAGGTCACATAAACCAATAGTTTGATTTGTTTTAGATTTTGCCACAGAAAACTGATGGAATTCAAGGAGCAGCTTGACCCTCTCAGTAGAAAACAGTTTAAAAACAGCACAGGAAAGATGCCTTGAAGAGCCAGGATACCTCTAGCTGCCGTTAGGGCTCACACACGTATGGCTAGGGAAGAGATGGGAGAGGACCACTGAGCTTGGCGGCTGTCTTTCTTCTTCCTCCACCTGTCAGTGCTACCTCCTCATGCACAGGGAAGGCTGCTTCTCTGTGAGTCGTCGGCTGAGAGCTGGGCTGTGACTGAGAGACCTGTGCACATACTTGGCTTGTGCCCTTTGCTCTTTTCTAAAACTCAACAGTGAATATCCAAAGGAAACCATTTGCGCCCCCTCCTGGCGCAATTAATCTCGCCACCCCAGAGATGCCCAGCATTTGCTTGGGGCCCTCTGATGTGGCTGGCACCATTGATATTCACCTGGGCTGTTTGTTCTTCTGTACTCCTTGGTCTGAGCATCCTGTAAACTAGACCTTCCCAGCGTCGGTGCCATTGGTATTTGGCTCTGAGTTGTTCTTCTGAGTGAGTAAAGGCTGTCCATGGGATGTTGAGATCCTTTGCCCCAAATAAAGAGGACCAAATAGTTTCAGACATCACTAACTGTCTCCTGGAGGACAAGATGGTCCTTCATATGAACCACTGCCCTAAACCACAGCCAGCTTTGCAAATTGTGCCCTTTGTGAGAAGACCACTATGAGTGGCAGGAACAGTTCAACACAAACTCGTCATAATTATTGGTGACAACTTTGATGCATTATCAGTAGAGTTCTAGGAACTTATTGTCTTTAAAGTAAATGTCTGAACACCTGTGTACAAAAGTATACCATAATATTGCTTATAATTCCTAAAGTTTTAAACACTAAAAATCTCTTTATAAAGTATGATATAGGATACCATGCACTCATGAGAAGCATCTATGTAAATATGTATTAAAAATGTGAGCAGTTCCCTCATCATGACCTTAGCCTGCCCACTAAGACTACTTCAGGATCCTCAGCGGTGGATGCATTGAGGAGATGGATAGCATATGGGTAAAGTAGGTCAGACTCAAAACAATGCAAGAACTGAGGAAACGGCCCAGCTGGTAAAGCACTGGCTGCCTCGTCGTAAAGAACTGCTTTTCATCTCCGGCACTGTGTGAAAAGCTAGATGTGGTGGCACACATCCAGAACCCATGCCAGGGAGGGCAGAGCAGTGGGCATTGGCTGGGATCTGGGTTCCAGTCCTGGCTCTACCATTTACTGCACACATTCTGTAACATCTATGAATCCTGGAACCTTATCTTACCGCTCCCTCAGGAAGACTTTCCAAAGCAAATTCCTAGAAGTGAGCTAGGTTGACTATGTAGTTCTGGCTGCAGCCTGTAGTCTTGGCAGCTATGCCAAACCCTTCTCATCCCTCACAGTTGTCCTTTGACAGACCAGACAGCCCCTGTTACAAGAGGCAGACAAGATTTTCACCTTCTGAGTGGGAAGAACTAAAATGACTTCCTAAGGTTGGTGTGAAGAACAAATAAAATGGCACACATTAGCATCTAGAACAGCGCCTAGGATATAGTAAGACAGTAAATCGTGCGGGAGACATGGCCTGTACTTTATCCTTTATATGAATGCCCATGCTAACAAAAAAATAAATTGCAAAACTGCCATTTTTTTCCATTGTCTTTACTGACTTACTTATCCGGAACACTTCCTTATCCATTGCCCTCTGTGATAGTTACTGGGGTGAGCCATGCTTCACAAGAGCTCAGGAACGTCTAATCTGCGTTACATCTTACACACTCGGAGTCTCAGAGCACCCGGCATGTAAACAGGCTTCCAGAAAACACCTGTTCACTGAGTGAGCTGCTTTCTAAGCCGTCCCTCCTCCAAAGAGGTTGTGCTGGGGGCACACGGTTCTGTCCTTGCGCTGCTAGTGGGAAGGCCTTCTAGCTCTCTTGGTCCTTGCGCTGCTAGTGGGAAGGCCTTCTAGCTCTCTTGGTCTAAAGCTCTTTCTTTGTCCTTTTTTTCTCTCCCCCGCTGCAGGATGCCTTTGTGGAACTGTATGGCCCCAGCGTGCGGCCTATGTTTGATTTCTCCTGGCTGTCTCTGAAGACCCTGCTCAGCCTGGCCCTGGTGGGGGCCTGTATCACTCTGGGTGCCTACCTGGGCCACAAGTGAGGTCCACAGATGTGCCCCAAACAAATATGCAAAAGGTTCACAAAAGCAGTAGAAACAATATGCATTATCAACGATGTACCATGAAACAAAGTTGGGATCTTTTTTTTTCCTTAAAGCTGAATACACACACACACACACACACACACACACACACACACACACACACACACATACACTTTCAGGCAAATGGTCGAATCAGCTATTTACTGCCAAAGGGAAATATCATTTATTTTTTACATTATTTAGAAAAAAGATTTATTTATTTAAGACAGTTCCATTGAAACTCCAAGCTTTGAAAACCCTACCAGGATTTGGCAAGCACCACTCTGTGGCTCCAGCTGCTGGCCTGTGCCTATGGACACCAATCTGTTTTTCATATTGGCCTGACTGGTCATCTAAAGAACAAATGGCCCAGGACCCTGACTGCTGGGAGCTGGAGAGAAGGCCTCCGTTTGACCTGTATAAACTGGCCCTGGGGGCTAGGGTACTGTAGGGGTAGTTGCCTACAAGGAAGTCTGGTCTTCCTTGGGCTGGAGAGCAGACTTTGTATATGATTCACATGGTACATACCCAGTCAGAGGACAAAGACTGGGGACTCCAGATGGACTTGGTACCTACTGAGATGTCCCCACTGAAAGACAGAGATGGGAGAATTCCTTTAAACCATAGGAAATTATTTTTTTAGCTACCAATTGTGCCGAGAAGCATTTTAGCAGTTTATACAATATCATCCAGTACCTTAAGCCCTGATTGTAGATATTCATATATTTTGGATACACCCACCCATCCTCCTATACTCACTCTGAGCAGGAAACAGAAGCTTCTAGATTCGAGGAAGTGGACAATGTGGTGACTTCTTCAGCATCAGGAAGAATGGGGTCACCCAGAACGTCAGGCGGCCACAAGTGCCTGCAGAACCTACTCCCTGGCCCAGTGAGGCCTTGACCTGACTGAGCCTTGGCCCTCCTCAGCCTCCGCTCGGGTGCTGGAACAGAGCAGTCTGTGAATGTCTGGAAGCCGGAAGAGCTCAGAATTGCACAGTAAGAGAGAGCAATAGTGAGACTCACTATGGGCCCTGCTTCATCTGGAGCATGAGATCCATGTCTCTTCCTAAGACATTTGCCAAGGTAGAGAGAAGGCAGGCTCCACGCCTCTCCTGCCAGAGGGTGTGGTGAGGGCAGGGGACAGCACCACACCAGAGAAGAAGCCTGTGGCCCTTCAGGCAGCCACAGGTACCTACCTGCTAGCCTGGTCTGTCCTGTCTAAGGAAAGGTTCTGAAATACTGTGGGGAGGCCATAGATCCTAAAGGAAGCCCTGCAGCGAGGCCTAAGGATTCAACGGCCTATGTCTATGGAGTTATGTGTAAAACATTATCTGTCGTAGTTTGGTTTTATTTGAAAACCTGACAGAGGGAGGAAAAAAAAAAGGTTTCAGGTATGTATGGAATGTGAAGATTATCTGTACATCCTGGGGCAAAAAAAAAAAAAGTTGGGAAGTTATAGAGAAAGAAGAAGTAAAATCTCCAGCTAATAAAAGGGGAAACATCTTTTCTCCCAAGTTTAGGATTAGCGTGGAGACGTTTGTGGAGTGACTTTGTGGCATTACCGCTCTCTGTATCATTCATCTGTATTAACTTTAGAATGTACTTCATACAGTGTTTATTGCTGTGGTTGATATTTCAGAAGCTGCTTTCAGAAGAATAGATGCATCTCAGCATTGTTTAAATTGTATTTAGTCGTGACCTCTAGAATTTTTGTTAGCAAGACAAACAAAAAAGACAATTTTTCCATTTGAGATATTTGTCTCTTGATTCTGCAAAAGCATTTCTGAGAAGGTAGACTAAGCCTGAGAGAGCCTGGGTTTCATTGTCCCCTCAGCTGCTCCCCCCCATACTTAATAGATGGATATAACTTGTTCATTTGACCTTGTTTCTTCAAGGTTTACTCATCCCTGGGTGATTCAACATCTAACTCAAGTTACCTAGGATTACATGCATGTTTAGTTAAACCCACAAGGTTCCTTCAGTTGGAAAGCCAGATGGGAAA
Organism: Ondatra zibethicus; assembly: GCA_004026605.1. Lineage (NCBI taxonomy): Eukaryota > Metazoa > Chordata > Mammalia > Rodentia > Cricetidae > Ondatra > Ondatra zibethicus. The sequence goes on from PVIU01004153.1 coordinate 122,518, forward strand.
GAGAGCAAAGAGCTAGAACCTGGCTATGGCAGTTGGGCCTTCAGAGAGGTGCTTTGTGTGGCCTGCTCCAACACAGATGCATCAGGAATGCCCCCGCCCCTTCTCCTGGGCCTGTCTCCCTAAAATGCAGAGGTACATAGCATCACTTTGAGGGGAACGCAAACCTCCCCAGGAGGTCTCGGAGAACAGGATGGTCAGAACTTTTCAAGTTTTTTTCATTTCTAAGCAAAATATTATCCTATGAAAGGTTTACATTCTCCACATGATGAATATGGAATGACAAACCTGTGCTGCTATCCTGCCAAGAGCTTTGTAATGGAGTCAGCTTACAGTACACACCAAGTGGCAGGCTCCTTCAAGCTGCTTTAGAAGTAGTGATGAAGAACACAGACATTTTTAATATAAAACCTGTTTCTCTTTTGGTTTTGTTGTTATTGTTCAAACTGGGATTTGCAAGTATTTGGAAAAAAATGTATATGTATACACACACACACATATATAAATATATATATATATATTGAAAGAAAGAAAAAGGTCATAGGATTCCTTCAGGCGTGGGATTTCGTTTTCTGATTTGAATGGCAAAATCACCCAGTCACTGGACCCTAGTGTTGTGACCCCAGCCACAGTATTGTGGCTGCTCTTGCTCTAAGAGTAGTTGATGGTGCATTTTTCTTGTTAAAACATGTTAGAAGAAAAAAGTGTACATAGAAACCTTGACTGGTCTTTTTCTTCCTCCTTTTTAAAAAATAGTATCAATTATTTTGCAATAAGGCAACAGAGAGCCATCCCCGCTCATTTCACATGAAGAAGGGTTTCACACCCGAATCTCAACTTCTCTGTAAGATTTGGAATCTCCTCTACATCACAGCCAAGCAGACACAGAACACACACACTCCCCAACCTGGGCTGAGAGGCTCAGAGAAGGCTCCTGAGAAGAGCGTCCTGACCCCTCCCACTGCTCCGGGAGCCTCACCCAGGCACTCTGAAAGAGAGATGGGAAATGGAGATGCTCATCCCCGATGAGTTTTCAGGGCCTGAACATGTGTGCAGGCTTGAGATTTCCATGACAGCCACAATTGAGAAAGCACTTTCATGTAGTTCAACTAAAACCCTCCATCCTGCCCAACTCACTTGTCTCTGCATGTTTGGGTGTGGCCTTCACTCATACATACTTTCTTCTCCTCTGGCAAATACTTATTTATTACATCTAAGAGCCTTGCTGTGTCTTTGGGAGGGGATATCTGGGTTCGGGAAATATGTATAAACCCAGAAGGATTAAAATAATCAGAAGTGAATGTAGATAATGGGGACAGTAGCCACACATCCAGCCTCCACACTGAATAGTCCATATTTGTAATCAAACCTAGACTAACACAACTCATAAATGGGAATTCCAACTCTAGCTATGCTCTGAAAGTAGTGGGTGTCTTTATACTTCTTATCACTTATGGTTAGAAATGCACACCTACTCTATCAGGAAAAAACAACAGGAAAAGGTTGAAATATAAGCCAGTCAAAGGAAATTAGGGAGCCGCTGAAATTCTAGTCTGATCTTACTCTATGGTGTCTATTGCAGCCCAGACAAATATGGTTACACACTTCTTAAGAAATACAATTCTACATTGTCAGGCTCATGACAGCTCTAATCAGATCTGTATTGTTGCCCAATTAGAATCTTTCAGGGATTTTCCTATGTCGTTATTATTAAAGGGACAAAGGACATTTGTTATGAGGTAGGAGGGAGGGAAAATTCTTATATGAGTAGAGCATTCCCCTGCTTGGACCAGGGTGTGATGGTCTTCTGCAAAACCAGAACTGTGGAGAACAAGTGACTTTTACAGGGGTCAATGTTATCTTCCTCTAAAGGCATTTTGCAAGAAGTGGGGATCATTTTTAAAGATCTGTGGTACATTTAGACTCCAGGGACACTGACATAGTTCAAAGTCTGACTTAATATGGCCATGCAATAACATATGTTTCAAGTTGGATATGGCTAATGAATGTTTAAACAGTAAGTTTGATATTTTAACCAATGGGATATTTAAACAACAGCTTTCCAGTTGGTAGGGACATCTGTTTCTCAATGTTTATTATATACAACAAGGAAAAAAATTAGGTAAGATTGAACTAAGTAAAATATTGTGAGACTGAATTAGGTAAATAATTGTACCTGTCTGTCTCTTAGCGTCACCCAGGGACTTATTCAATCCTCCCTCAATAGACACTTGTGCAGTGTGCACCTCACCAGGCACAAAGAAAAGAACACCAAAAAAACAAAACAGGTGGAGGGTGAACGGTACATCACCACTTCATCATGGATAGCCAAGCAAAATAACCTGAAGCCAGTGTTTCATTCTCCGAGTTCAGTACAAAAGACAAAAAAATCAGTCATGGAAGATGGAAAAGCCAGCTTATCAGAAATCCTGGGTATGTTAATGTGCAGTCCATGTGGCTATGCAGTAATGCCTGCACCTACCCACTTGGGAAGCCTGCATTGGGCCCTCCAGCTGGCTCCTTTCATTAAATTCTTCCCTCCAAGATAACATCTGAAGGATTGATGGGAGATTCAGTTTCTTTTAGGAGACACTTTCCTTTGGAGAGAGGGATTGTTTATTATAATATCTTCTTAAGTTTTCAACCAAGCTTTGCTTTGGCTTCAGTTATATTGGGGTTATTTTAAGTAAAGTAAATGTACAAATAAGAGTTTTTGTATTGAAAGCTTTGTTACCAAGATTTTCTTACTTTTATCCATGGGCTGCTTTTAAGGTTGATACTTTTAACCTGTACTGTACATACAAGAAATTATATAAGTGTACTTTGCATAGTTAAAGTAAAGTAAGTCTCCAGTTGGCTACCATTAAATACAATGGCACTTTGTGTTATTGGAAAATGTTACATTGCCATTAACTCCCCTTATCTGTCTGAAGAAAAATAAAGAACAGCGTGCAGCATCAGTTGTCTCTTGAACTATTTATAACATGCTAACATGACCGTGCCTGTTATTCGTCATTATTGAAGAAGACTTTGGAAATCCTTCTTAACGAGCCACTAGGGCCATCATGAACACATTCTAATGGAGTCCGTGGAGGCCAGGCTGAGGGATCACCTTACCAGCAAAATCACCTTAGAAAGAATGCTCTTTCTTCTTTGGTTGCTAGTCACCTGGGCTGGTTCAGGATAGAACAACCATGAATTCTATTGCCTGAGAGAATTCATGTTTCTGTTTGGTGAGTTCTTTCACATGGGTGAGGATTCCAGCCTCTATTCCTATCCTATTTTCATTACTATTGGTGTGATAAAATATTCTGACAAAAAGCAATTTAGGAGAGAAAGGATTTATTTGAGATCACAATTCCAAGTTATAGTTCATGATAGCAGAAAAGTCAAGGCCATAAAAACTTAAAACAGCTAGTCCTATCACACTGGCAGTCAAGAGCAGAAGACTATATATGTGCATGTTTGTGCTCAGCTTAATTTCTTTACTCAGACACAGGTCAAGACCTTCTGCCTAGGGAATGGTGCTGCCTACAGTGGACTGGAGCTTCCAACATCAAATAACTTAAGAAAATCCCCCATAGGCATGCCCATAGACCAACCCAATGTAGACAGTCCCTCCTAGAGAATCTTTCAAGTTAATTCTGGATTGTGTTGACAAGTTGACAATTAAAGCTAATCATCATCATTCCACAATATGAAATGCTATATGAAAAGGTGAGAAGCTGAAAGCTACATTCTGAAGTTAATATTATAAGACAACCAAAACCAACACTTGCTTGAGAGTATATAAACTCTTAAGTTACAAGAGATTCAGTGTTTCTTACTTATGCTTGGGTCCTAATATCCTAAGATTCAACCCCACAAGTCTCTGTCTTTTGACAAATTTTCTATAGGCTTATAGCTCCATCCTGCATCTTCCTCTTGAACTTCAAACTTATGTATCCAACTAAATATTCAGCATGTCCTCTTGGATAATCTGTAAATGCATCAGTTTTAATATGGCCTAAGAAGAATTCTGATCTGAGCCAGCAGGATAGAGTACCAGTAATAAAGGTAGTTTTGTGATGAATGAAAATTTTAAAAAAGTGACAGAAAAAAGGAAAAAAGTATGCTCAGAGGCTTGTTGTGGTGTTTTATTATGATGACTATAATGTCATCCTCTTTAAACCTCATAATAATCCATAAAGTAGATGTTATTATCACCCACTTTTATTGGTGTAAATCAATATTTACAATATTGAAGCTGAAGAGGTCTATAAGCTAAGGTAGATGAAGTCAAGCTGCAACAACAAGAAACTTTGAAAATAATAAGATGTGTGCACAACCGAATGCAATTGGTTCTCATTATGGTGAGTAAAGCCCACAGTACAACTAAAAACTAAGGTTAGAGGAAACAGATCGCCTGCAGCAGGTAAGAGGAGCACAGAAGTTACCATGAAAGCAATGCCAGTTTAGACCTTGTCTCAATTAGAGTTTCTGTTGCTGTGAAGAGACACCATGACCATCGCAACTCTTCTTTGTTGCTTTTTTTTTTTTTTGAGGTTGGATATTTATTTAGTGGGATATGGAAGGGAAGGGGAGAAGGGAAGAAGAGCACAGAGAGGCAGAGAGAGAGGGAAGAAGTGGGGAGAGAGAGAAGCTGCCTCTTCGAGAGGGAGACGGAAAAGGAAGCCATGGCAACTCTTATAAAGGAAAATATATAATGGCCTGGCTCACAGTTTCAGAGGTTTAGTCCATTATCATCATGGCAGATCATGGCAGTGTGCAGGCAGATATGGTACTAGAGAAGGGGCTGAGAGTTCTACAACTTGATCCATAGTCAACAGGAAATGAATTGTGTCACTGGGTGTAACCTGTACATAGGAGACCTCAAACCCCACCCCCACAGTGACACACTTCCTCCAACAAGGCTGCTCCTCCTAATAGTCTCTTTCCCTATGGGGGGGGCATTTTCTTTCAAACCACTACAGACCTCAATAAAGAAATAAGATCAAGGAGACTCCACATGGTTATGTAGAAAGTCCTTTAGGGATGATGTGTTCCTGAGCATGCTCAACTGAAGGTCACAGTTCAAGAAGGGAAGATGGGCAAAATATGCTGGGGCTTGACCAAATAGAGACCATATAGCATAGATTCAAAAGGCTACAATGACAGATAGGACTATCTGAGTGCACAAACTGAGTCATGGAAGTGGCTGACAGAAACACCTTTGGGTCTCCTTAGCTTTCTTCCTTAGTTAAAAAATGAAAAGATATTTCAAAGATACATGTGTTTGTTCCCAAAGCTGCCTGTCTCTTAGTGGCCATCGTGCAGTGTGGATGCAAGTAGATCTTATGAACCTCTATTTTCTATCAGTGATCCAAATCTTGCTTCTTTCTATCATGAGGTTCATCATTTTCAATAGAGTCTCACACACAAGCCTGTAGCCATTCAAGGCTTCTAAAAATTGTAAAGAAAAGTCTTCTTCCCTTTCCAGTGTCTGATCCCAAATATGGAGATAGTAAAATACCTTCTACTGGGTTTTGTTCCTTCATATTAAAAAGACAAAGCTTCGTTAGGATGCACTTTATTAAAAAAGAAGAAAACAACAACAACAAAATACCCTTAGCCTGTGAGATCTTCTTGTTTCTATCTCTTAGTTTAGCTCTCCACGTGGGTGCCATCTGAAGAACTGGCAAGACTTTTGTGTGAGTCCTTGGTAAAGTTACAGAATAGGTCAGGCAACACTTGCTGCTCTCTTATTCTCTTTCCTGTGGAAGTGGGCCCTGATTCCTTCTTGATATGTTTCTTGCTTTATAATCTGCAGTATAAAGGCAAAAGAGTTGAGGTTTTGTTAATCCCACCTGTTGAGAATAAGATCACTACCACAATTTAAAGCCAGCCTTAATTAAATGCTTTGAATTTGAGGCAAGCTTTAATTAAATCCTGACCAAGTTAGTCGACTCTGACCAGGCCCATCCCAGGGCTCCCAGGAAATAGCAATGAGCCACATTTTGTGAAGGCTTCTAAAGGCACACCCATAAGTCCTGTCAGGTCTAATCAAGGGCAAGCATATATCCTGATGGACTTCCTGTCTGTGTACATCCCGCATATGGCCAGTGAAGGGACAAACGTACATCCTGATGTATTTCCTGCCCACATACCTCCTGCACACATGTGATCAAGCATATCAGGTGCAATTGGGTCAAACAAACATACGACAAACAGGAACTTATTCTTAACTGTTTAACTGCAAACAGAATCTTAAACTGCAAGGTGTATTTTTCCTGTTTTGGTCTTCCATTAACTTGCAAGGTGTATTGCTTTTGTTCCTGTTTCGGTCTCACAGTTTCTCCCTTCCCATGTTTTCTATAAATTCCCCTCTCCCATGTTGGTGTGTGTATGATAGTGTATATTTATTACTGTGTCTCTCTGTGTTAGTATGTGCTTAGGTATATATGCTTGTGTGTGTAGTATTGCAAATATGTTTCAGAACACCATTTTGTTGTTTGCTATCTTTTAATGTGCAGCCATTTACCTTTCTTACCTTATTTGTCAACAATATGAATCCCTGAAAGTATCATCCTTAACCTATCCTATTTACCTCCTCAGCCTTCACTGTCACCGGAAGACCCGACTTAATGCAGTGGTTTTGCTTGTTTGCATGTTTTGTCTTTTCTTACCCACAGGACAATGGCTCTCTGACATGATTTTAATGACAGAATCCTTTCAGATTCTGCTACAGCTCCTCCATAAATCCAGAGAAGGGGTCTGAAGGGGACCCGTCAGAGCCGCTGAAAGCCTAGCCAGATGTTGAGTCTGAAGGGGACCCGTCAGAGCCGCTGAAAGCCTAGCCGAGTGTTGAGGCGCACACCTGTAACCCAGGGGAGGAGAGCTGTGTGAGTTCAAGGCCAGTATGATCTAAATAAAGACTTCCAGTGTGGCGAACTCCCTGACCAGCGAGGAAGAACGACCACCACTCAATGATTCTTCTCGGATCACGCTTTATTGGAGAGCCTCTTGGTTGAGGGGAGAGCAGGAAGTGAGGGACCCCAAGGTCCGAATGGTGGCTGCTTATATAGGGAGAAGTGACACGACTCATACCTCAATTGGCTGCTATGTGCCCCCTGGCACCAGAGTCCTCAGGATTGGTTAGGGACACCTAGGTTATAGCGCATGCGGGAAGCGCCTGGACGCTCAGTCCAGAAGCATTGCCAAAAATGGAATTGTTTACCTCTAAACTGCGAGGACAAGCGTCATCTTGTAATGGCGTTTGCCTGCGGCTCCCCACATTCCAGAGCACCAAGGGCTGCACAAATAGCGAGACCCTGTCTCAAAAGCAGTCAGACAAACATTGCTAGACTCCGGATGTCATGCTCTTTCTTCCTTGCACACTGGCAAGTCTCTCTGCAAAGTTTTACGTGTGTAAGAACATGGAACCTGAGAGATAAAGGACAGTTTGCTATCCTCAGTGCTTGCAGGTGCCAGAAAGATTTGCCCTGTTAAGCCGGACCCATACACCCCCATTTTTACAGATCAGCACCTGCAGACACAGTCGTTACACAGGACAGGGACTATGGTCTCATCTTAGACAATAAGCTTGAATGCCCTGTTCGACGGGAGACACCGTACCTGTCTTCTGAGACTATTCCCCGGACACACATTCTTGAAACCACAATGTGAGGCCAAAGGCAGTCAGTGCTTTGCTTGCAGCACGAACAGGAACAGAGGGGTGCACAGAGAATTTGTGACACAGAATAAGCATACCGGGTCACCAAATGCTTGAGATAGAAAAATACCCCCGTGGACTTTCCCCTCAAAGTTAAATGTCCCAGCTACAGTCTCAGCCCTGTGTCATCCCAGTGACTCTGTTTGTAAATGACAAGTCCCAGTCTCTGATACATGTGACACTAATATGAGTCCATTATCCCAATGTATGTATGTACGTATACACACACAGACACACACACACATACACACACACACGTATATACACACACACTTTTTAATGCCAAGGCACTAAACTGAGGGTCCAAGGCTAACTGTGTTTATTTCAGGGTTTTCCTGAAGCTGGGTGTGTAACTCAGGTGGTAGAGTTCTTGGCTGCTATGCATAAGACCCATGGTTCAGTTCCCAGCACCACGCAAACAAGGAATCATTGTACATGTCTGTAATCCCAGCACTAAAGGTGTATAGGCAAGAGTGTCAAAAGTTCAGGGTCACCATCAGCTACGCAACAAGTTCAAAGCTATCTCAAAAAGAAAAATCCTAATATCTAGGACTCAACCTACTTTTGTAAGTATAGTAAACAATCTCTTGGACCGATATCTCTTTAAAAGGATCATACCAGCTATGATCCTAATCCCCAGCTAAAGAGCAGCCTGGAGGCAGCTGATCGTCACAGATAACCTTGACTCTTACTCTGTCCATCCACCTATCCATGGCACCTGAATGTTTGCTAACAGCTCTGCTATGGCCAATCAGGGGTCAGTGTCAACATATAACCTACATCCAAGACCAGGTCCTGTCTCAGCTCCTCCTTTCCATCATTTCCCCAGTTTCCCATATTAAATACTGTGGTCAAACCCATGTACCCTCTGCTCATTTGTGGGTTGATAAATGAAGTCTGCCATTCAAAACACATTTGTCAGTGTTGTCATACTTACAGGCATCAGGGTCTGCGAAGAGCACGCCTTCCACACAGGAGCGCTCACGCTAGTCCCTGGCACCTTCAGAGAATATTTCTCAAACCATTTAATTCATGGTGCTGAGGAAAGACTCCCCACTTAGATTCCTAAATATCTTTCTGTTATAGTTTTAAAAATACAGGAAAGAGTCACACCGTACAACAGGGCTCACATGGGAGGTTTGTTGGAAGAGGAGAGAAAAGGAGCAGAGAAGGGGCCAGAGAAGGAGGCAGAGACCAGTCCCTGGGGACAAGAGTGGTGGATGAGAAAGAAAGAGACTGAGAGAGAGAAAGAGAGAGAGAGAGAGAGCGAAAGATATGGGAGGTGGGCAAAGGCCCATCTTTTATTTATTTATTTATTTATTTTTTTGGTTTTAGTTTTTCTTTTTTTTGTTGTTGTTGTTTTTTTTCCATACATTGTTTTGTTTTATTTTTTCCATTCAAGAACATAATTAAAGAAATAAAATTTTTTTTCCTTTCTTCCCCTTCTCCCGGTCCCCTCCCACTACCCCCCCACCCCTCCTCCCTCCCCCTTCTTCCTTGAAAGAGGGCATGGTGCCCTGCCCTGTTGGAAGTCCAAGGCCCACCCCCATCCCTC
>PVIU01004154.1:0-61368 GCA_004026605.1 Ondatra zibethicus
CACTTTATACTATATATTTTTATAACATGGTATTCTCATTGATGATTATAAAATCAAAAAATCTTCACCTCTGATAAATGAAGATGCTCTATGTCTTAAAGGATCAACTATTCAGCCAAGATTTAATTATTGGTGTAAAAATAACTGTATGCATCCATTTCATTAGTATGTAAATTTGATTTTGTATTTAATAAGTTGTAAAATTATATGAATAAAAAAGTGTTGATTTGTTTATGATGTACTGTTCTGAATATTTAATTTGTATACCATTTATTAGGCTCTACACCCCAGGTCACATAAAAACATTCTCTGACAGGTGTGGAGACTGGGAAGTTTAAGGAGCTCTGGTCCGCCGGCTCACAGAGAGGCTGAGCAAGACTGGCCTAACGCATGGAGTGTTTGGCAGCACCCCATTTGGGGTCTTCCTTCTCGTTGGCCTCTCACTGTGCCCACGTTTCCAGAAATCCCCTCTTATTAAACTGCTCTGCACTTAAATCTGAGAGCTCTGGCTTTTTTCTTTGAAGTAGCTCAGTCTAAAAACACAAGAGGAGAATTTATGCTTTTCTTACTAACAGTACATACATCTAAGTGTGAGCCAAGAGTAATGTGTAAATATTAACTGCCTATGTTGTGGAAAGACCTTTACTTAGTTTACTGCTTGACAAACAAAAGTTGTACTAGCTACTTGTGGTTTTGCCAATTAGGGGTTAACATTCTGGAGACTTGTTCTACATGGGAGAGAGGGGAAGAGGGAGAGCATGAAGAAAAGAGAAGAGGGAAAATGGAGTTTTTTTCCTGCATTGCTGAACAGCCATTGCATCAGGGTAGCCCTTTAAAGAGTGCAAACAAACTCATGTCCCCATACAGCGCCAGGTCTGAAAGGCATCTCATGAAATGGGCCTTAAATCCAACCAGCGTGGTGACTCCAACAGCATCCATGCCACTTTTGCACCAGTGTAGTTTTTTACCTTGGCCAGGATTATTGTAGTTCACAGGGTTTGTAGTTAGATGTGACCGATGACCACATCTCTCCTCCAGTAGCATGAACGGTACCTTTGAACACCATAGAAACTCTCCAGTAGGGTGAAGCTTCCAAATGAGGACCAACTAAATTTCTACATGTTTTATGACTAATCAAGAACCGTGGTACCTTTGACAGTTGTGTCTTACTGCCAAGTCCTGGAGGGTAGACAAGAGCATTGGCAATAGACTGTAATCCTTGTGCGTGGGGGATGTCATTGGCCAACAAATCAAAAAGAAGAGATCCACTCTGGGTCCTGGAGCTTTTGTTTGCTAGTACGTAGTGTCTGATTGAGGCATCATCACCCCATTATATATATATTATGCATGTGTGTACATTTTAGAAAGCCTCCTCAGTAATAGTAAAAGGTTTTCATTCAGTTTTTTTAAATGGGCCTTTAGTTTTAGTTGCTCCTTGCCATATTTTCTCCCCCCCCCATCGCCCTTCCACCCTCTATCCCTTTTAGATCCTCTGGTCCCATCATTCCCACTCTCCTTCTTTATCTCACTATGTTGTCTCCCTGCCACGTGGCTCCTTGTCAATTCCTTAACCCTTGCTGATACACCAAATAAACCATACACATCTAAAGAGTCAAAGCTAAAATCACATGAGAGAAAACGTGCATCATTCATTTTTCTGGGTCTATAATAGCTGCATTCGGGATGAATATTTCTAGTTCCATCCATTTACCTGTGAACTTAATAATTTCATTTTTCTTAACAGCTGAAAAATTCCATTGTACAAATGTACTGCATCTCTATTATCCATCTATCACTTAATGGACGTAGAGGCTGTCTAGGGTATTGTGAGTAGAGCAACAATAAACATGGATGAGCATACGCCTCTGCAGTAAGATATAGAGTCCTTTGGGTATATGTCCAAGAGTGGTACAGCTAGATAACATGGTATATGAAAAAGAACAGAAAACAAAAATTATAAGAATAAAAGCTGTCACTGGTCCATGCGGCTTCTGATAGTCACTCCTGTCTTCCCCTTCATGCCCTGGCCTTGGGGCCTTTGCGTTGTTGGTTCCCTCCACCTGAGCACTCCTCCCCAAACAGGTTGGTGTTGATCTCAATCCCTCTCAGGTGTGGACCCGAATATTCCCTTTCTAGCAGAACCACTTCTCTGATGGGGATTCGTTTCTGTATGCTGTGAAAATGTTAAATTGCCATCAGTTAATAAAAAAAGCTGCTTTTGGGCCAATGGCTTAACAGAATATGGCCAGGCTGGAAGAGATATATATATAGAGAGAGTAGGCGGAGTCAGTGAGAAGTCATGTAGCCCTGCCAGAAAAGCCATGCTGGACACTGGACAGAACTTTAACTGGTAAGCCTCAATCACATGGGATACACAGATTAATGGAAATAGGTCAGTTTAGGATATAAGAGTTATCCAGAAAGATGCTTAAGTGATTGGCCAAGCAGTGATTTAATTAATATAGTTTCTGAGTGATTATACCATTGTCTGGGCAGCCGGGAACAAATTAACAGCTTTCCACCCAACACCTGTCCTTAACTCCATTGAAGTACGGACTTCTGTGCAATTTTATCAGCGTGCAAAATGCTAGTGCTTGCTTTGGTTTCTTTCCTTGTGATACTAAAGATTGAACCTAGCATCTTATGCACATTAGAAGAATGATTAAGGTTTTTGGTTTTTTGGGTTTTTTTTTAAACAAGGTCCCACTGTTGTTCTCAGACTCTACTAGAACTTTCTCTGCAGGCCAGGCCACCATTGAACTTCTTATCTCCGTCCTCAGTTTCTTACTGCCTCCACAGAGATTATGAGCACGAAGCACCAGGTCTTTTTGTTCCGTGGGCTTGGGCTGGTTGGTGGGCTGGTGTGTGTCTCTTCACTATAACCTTCAGAAGAGCAGAATAGTTTCTTGTGCTGTTGCTCTGCTCCTACCACACAGTGCACACTCAGGAATGCCTGTCAAACAAATCTTTTAGGAAAATAATTCTGGCAGTATTAATTGTCTACTATGATAGGAAAGAAAACATGAATGATTAAAAATATACCACAGCTTCTAGTGCCAAAACTTCTAATATTCAAGTATGTCTTCACATACTCAAAAGTGTTAGAGTTTTATATTTTCCTCCTTTTTAACTCTACTATTTTCTATCATGGAAAACATGGAGACTGAACCAAAGGCTCAAAGACATGAGCAGGAATGCAAACCAAAGGATGGGGTAGCAATGAAGAGGTGTCTACAGGATGCTACTTAACATAGAAATCGTGTGTCTCTCTCTGGCTCTCACAAGCTACTTTATCCTTCCTGCATACCTTTATCTCCAACCTTAATGCAGTGTGGAACCCACATAAATATTTTCATTAATACATGAATTAAGTTTTCTTTAAAAGTCAAAGTAGGGCAGTCACATTTTTTTAATCCACATTGAATATTTTTGACTATATTTAAAAATAAAAAGGCTCTCTATATGAGAATCCATTCCACATAAAAGAGACATTTACAGAACAGGCTTAATATCCTTATATTATTCATAATTAATTGAACTCATGAAAAATAACAGATATTAGAATACTAGTTCTTTTAATTACCCAGGGCAAATTAGAAAGTTAAATATAGCTGACTAATTAAAAGAGTTGTGGTTTAGACGTACCCATCGGGATAGGGTACCACACTCTCTTGATCCCTGCATTTTAATTCATCATGGTGTTCTGGAAAGGTCTCTGTCTGTTGCAACAACAAATTTCTTTGATGACAGTGAGGACTTCATCTACAGCACAACTCCACCACCTAGCGCTGAGAAATTATTGCAGAAGTGAGACAGAAAGATTGCAAGAGCCAGAGGAACAGAAAGTTTGCTGTCAGATTCCATGTCCTAGAAATGTCAGGGAAGCTAAACCTATGAAGTCACATCCCATGGCTACAGAAACATGACCTGAACAAGGATAACATCATAGACATATTAACTTGGATGGTGGAAAGCACATGGGGCCTCTACCCTAGACAAGTAACTAGGGAGGAAGGGTTCCTGGCAGGGTTTGGAGGGAGGAAAGAGAAGAGGGGATTTAGGTTATCATAATTTTAAAAAATAAAAAATAATATATTTTTAAAAGACAATGACCTCACTTCTTAAGGTCTGGGAAACCGACTGAAGTTTCAGAGTAGTTCAGAAGCTATAAAAATGGGTACTAGAGTTCTTAGGTCATGTGTAGTGTTATGGTAAAAGTTCAGACGCTCCACACTCAGACTTCAGAGCTGTATCAACACCTGTATTGATGTAAGCTAGGATTTCATTAGATGCATTACTGTGTATGTGACAACTTTCTTGTTGCTAGTCATGTAGTAAATAGTGATATTTTACTAAATTCTATTAATAAACGGTAATATTGAAATCATTTTAACAATATGTTATAATGCACTATTAATAAGAAATTGGTCACTTAAAAAAGTCAACATTTCTCAAAGAGAATGAAACTACAGTTACCCTGATAACCACGCAAAGACACAACCATTGAAAGAAAAATACTCAATAAATACCAGCAAACTGAATGCAGGAACACATCAAAAAACTCATCCATGATCAAGTTGGCTTCATCCCAGAGATGCAGGGATGGTTCAACATATGAAAATCTGTGAATGTAATCCACCAAATAAATAAATTGAAAGAAAAAATCATATGATCATCTCATTAGATGCTGAAAAAGCCCTTGACAAAATCCAACACCCCTTCATTGATAAAGGTCTTGGAGAGATCAGAGATACAAGGAACATATCTAAACATAATAAAAGCAATATACAGAAAGCTGACAGCCAACATCAAATTAAATGAAGAGAAACTCAAAGCAATTCCACAAAAATTAGAAACAATACAAGGCTGTTCACTCTCTCCATATCTATTCAATACAGTACTTAAAGTCCTACCTAGAACAATAAGAAAACAAAACGAGATCAAGGGGACACGAATTGGAAAGGAAGAAGTCAAACTTTTGCTATTTACAAATGATATGATAATATACAAAAGTGGCCCCAAAAATTCTACCAAGAAACTTCTGCAGTTAATAAACACCTTCAGTAATGTGGCTTGATACAAGATTAACTCAAAATATCAGTAGCCTTCCTATAGACACATGATAAATGGGCTGAGAAGAAATAGAGAAATAGCATCCTATACAACAGCAACAAATAATATAAAGTATTTTGGGGTAACTGTAACCAAACAAGTAAAAGACCTATATGAGAAAAATTTTAAGTCTTTGAAGAAAGAAACTGAAGAAGATGTCAGAAAAATGGAAAGATTTCTCATGATCATGGATTGGTAGGATAAAAATAGTGAAAATTGCAATCCTACCAAAAGCTATCTACAGATTCAATGCAATCCCCATCACAATCTCAACACAATTCTTCACAGACCTCGAAAGAACAATACTCAACTTCATATGGAAAAACTAAAAACCCAGAATAGCGAAAATAATCCTGTGCAGTAAAGGAACTTCTGGAGGCATCACCATCCTTGACTTCAAGCTCTACTATAAAGCTATAGAAATTTTAAAAAGCCTTGGTATTGGCATAAAAACTAATGGTTTTTATGGTTCAATAGCACATTGTTCAATGAAATTGAATTGAAGACCCTTGTATAAATCCAAACATCTATGGACCTGATTTTTGACAAAGAAGCCAAAAATATACAATGGAAAAAGAAAGCATTTTCAACAAATAGTGCTTAGCTTAACTGGATGGCAGCATGTAGAAGAATGCAAATAGATCTGTATCTATCCCCCTGCACCAAACTCCAGTCTACATGTATCAAAGACCGCAACTTAAATTCAGTTACACTGAAGCTGATAGAAGAGAAAGTGGGAAGTGTGACTTCATCACATTGGCACAGGAGACCACTTCCTGACTATAACACTGGTAGCACAGACGCTGGGAGAAACAATTATTAGATGGGACCTCCTGAAACTGAAAAGCTTCTGTAAGGCAAAAGCTGTCAATAAGACAAAACAGCAGCCTACAAAATGGGAAAAGATCTTCTCCAACCCCACATCTGATAGAGGGCTGACCTCCAAACCTGTAAAGAACTCAAGAAAATAGACATCAAAATACCAAATAATCCTATTTTTAAAATGGGGTACAGATTTAAAAGAGAATTCTCAACAGAAGAATCTCAAATGGCCAAAAGATTTTTAAGGAATTGCTCAACATCCTTAGCCATCAACAAAGTGCAAATCAAAACAACTCTGAGACACCATCTTACACCAGTCAGAATGGCTAAGATCAAGAACACCAATGACAGCTTATGCTGGAGAGGATGCAGAGTAAGGGGAACGCTCCTCCATTGCTGGTGGGAGTGCAAACTTGCACAGCCACATTGGAAATCAGTATGGCGGTTTCTCAGAAAATTGGAAATCAATCTACCTCAAGACACAACAATACCACTCTTCAGCATATACCCAAAGGATGTACAATCATACCACAAGGACATTTGTGCAACCATGTTCATAGCAGCATTATTCATAATAGCCAGAATGTGGAAACAACCTAAATGCCCCCCAGCCAAAAATGGATAAAGAAAATGTGGTGCATTTACACATTAGAGTACTACTCAGTGGTAAAAAATTAATGACATCTTGAAATTTACAGGTAAATGGATGGAATAAGAAAAAAAAATCCTGAGTGAGGTAACCCAAACCTAAAAAGACAAATATGGTATGTACTCTCTCATAAGTGGATATTAGATATAAAGCAAAGATAACCATTCTACAGTCCGTGACCCCAGAGAAGTGAGGTAACAAGGAGAACCCTAAGAGAGCTATACATGGATCCCTGTGGGAAGGGGAAATAGACAATATCTCCTGAGAAAATTGGGAGCATGGGGGTGTGGGAGAAAAGAGGTGGGAGAAGGAGCAAAGAAGAGGAGGGAGGAAGAGAACAGGAGGGAATGGGATGGTCGAGATGAGGGAAGGACAGAGATGAGAGCAAGGAAAGAGATATCTTGATTGAGGGAGCCATTATGGACCTAGCAGGAAACCTGGCACTAGAGAAATTCCCAGGAATCCACAAGGATGACCCCAGCTAAGACCCTAAGCAATAGTGAAGAAGGTGCCTGAACTGTCCTTCCCCTATAACCAGATTGATGACTGCCTTAATTGTCATCAGAGAGTCCAGCGACTGATGGAAGCAGATGCAGAGATTCACGGCTAAGCACTGGGACAAGCGTCCAGAGACCAATCCAAGAGAGGGAGGAGCAATAATCTGACCAAAGGGGTCAAGACCTGATGGGGATACCCACAGAAAGGGCTGACCTGAGGTAATGGGAACTCGCTGACTCTGGACTGGTAGCTGGGAACCTGCTTAGGACCAAAGTAGGCTCTCTGAATGAGGGTGACAGTTGTGTGGTTTGGGTAGTCTGTGTGGCCATTGGCAGTGGGGCCAGGATTTATCCCTACTGCTTGAACTGGCTCTTTGGAGCCCATTCTCTTTGGTGGGATACCTTGCTCAGCCTAGATGCAGCGGGGAGGGCCACGATCCTGACTCAAAGTGATGTGTTAAACTATGCTGACTCCCCATGGGAAGCCCTACCCTCTCTGAGTGAATGGAGGTTGGGGTGGGAGAAGGTGGAGGGAGCCAGAGAAAGGGAGGGAGTGGGAACTGGGATATGGATGCAAAATGAGAAAAGATTGTTTTTTTAAAAATTAAATTTTAAAAAAGAAAAGAAAAAAATGCTGCAGTGAGGGCAGCACCCAGGGTGCACCCTACTCCAGAGCAGTTAGTGCCGCACCCAGGGTGCACCCTACTCCAGAGCAGTTAGTGCCGCACCCAGGGTGCACCCTACTCCAGAGCAGTTAGTGCCGCACCCAGGGTGCACCCTACTCCAGAGCAGTTAGTGCCGCAGTGAGGGCAGCACCCAGGGTGCCTCCTACTCCAGAGCAGTTAGATGAGCAAGTTAGAAATAAAGAAAAAATGTGATTCTAAAACTTAGTATCTTGAAAGCATTTTTCAAGAACATGGTGCTCACCCTTTTAATTTAATGCAGTTAATTTGAATTTTATTATTGTTTTAATTTGGTTGATACTGTATTTGTAAAACTGTGGGTTTATAGCTGTATAAAAACATTAACATAAACATCACCATACAGCTTTATCCATATACACACAAATAATTTTATAATAAAAATAATTCCTGGTGAGAATGTAATTGAGTCTTCCATGTGATTTTGTGCTAAAACGATCTTCACCATTTTTCTGTCTAATCTCCTTCCTTCATGTTGTAGCCAGAGTGGGGAACATCAACACCAATGCTATCTTGCCCTTTCCCTTTAGTAAACTTCAGTGGCTTTTTCCTTCGCCTGAACAAACTTCAGCTCCCTGAGACAGCCTAGAGGATCCTCATGACCTGGTACCTAGAAATCTCTCTGGAGTAGAGACCACATCCCACCTTCACCCTTGTGTCCTTCTGTGGCTTTCCACGTTCTTCTTTGCCCCTGCCCTGGAAACTCCACAAAGGCAGAGACTGTGACTCACTGTATCCACTGCCAGGCTCACGGGAGCCTGCTTCATAGACAGTGGCTACCTATTATGACCCAGTCATCGATGCAGAGAAGCCTACCTCATCCTGCCATTAGTGGACGATGCATGAATCAGTGCCCTGTTGCAGTGTTCCTGAACTCTTTGAATCTGGTCCATGTGCAACAGTTACCATTCTCTCACCTTTCCCTTCTACTTTTGGTTTCTTTCTTATAGTCAAAGTCCAGAAATTTAAGGCAAATTGTGGGCAGAGGGTTCTGATTAAGTTCTCTGTCAAGAACTAGATGTGCCAGAGAGCAAGTGGGACAGAAAATGAGAGCACACTCTGCTTCCCTCCAGTTCATCAATCACAAAGCCAGCAACCATCTGATGTGAATGCGCTCTCTCAATTTCAAGTAATAGGGAAGAAACCTGGAGCCCTGGCAACGGGATGCTTGTGAGACACAACCCTCCTCGTGCGAGCCTCAAATTTAAGTCAACTGGTGGTACACTAGTAATTGGTTTCTCGGAATGAAGATCTTACCTGTTTGTTTTACTCTTTAGGCATGTAGGTGCTCATTAAGGGGAACTTGAAAAACTAAAATAAAATCTACAGGGAAAAGGAGCTCACAGACCTAGTTTTAGTAGATTATAATTTATCTTCTTACTTTGTGCTAAGATCTGAATGTGTTCCCCCAAATTTCATATGTGAAAATCCTCACCTCAAGGTGGCAATATCAAGGGTAGAGTCTTTAAGCGATGAGGGTGGAGGCCTCATGAGTGGAAAGTGTGCCCTACTGAACGAGGTTAGTGCAGGTCTCACATTCTGCTGTCATATGAAGTTACTATAAAACGGCTGGTGTCCAGGAATCATGACCAGGATACACGGGTGTTACTGGTACATTGTCTTGAACATCCAGCGACCAAAATGGCAAGAGACAAATATCTGTCACTTACAATTACCCAGTCTATTATGGTTTGTTATAGCCATCCCAAAGGGCCAAGATTTTCTGTGCATTTGCTATCCAGACACTCTTTTTCTTACACTATCAAGACTAGTCATCTAAAGACAAAGACTAGAAATTACCATGTTACACTGTTTACCAGAATAACCAGGAAAGGAGATTTAATTATAGTCTTTGAGAGCAGAAACACTACCCTTAACCACTGTTTATAAATTTGTTGGGCTGGAATATTACATGGCAAATAGTACTCCCATCTTTCAAGAGAAGCAATGCATTCCTCTAAGAGTTTATGAGGACTACTGACTTAATATTTGTAAAGGGTTTTGAAGGTGCAATGATTCTCCTTGCTTTGTCACTAAACTCATTAAAAATTGTCTGTTCTGAGGAGTGGATGGGGTTGAGGTGGGGAAAAGTGGGGGGAGCAGGAGGAGAGGAGGGAGGGGGAACTAGGATTGGTATGTAAAAAAATTTTTTTATTCACATTCAAGGTTACCTTCTTAATGCCTGGAAAGGATCTAACTGTGCGGTGCTGTGCAATTAATGTGAGAATTGAGTTCGATTCCTAAACCCCATTCATGAATATGAACAGCCCTCAAGTCACTCAGATAAGTCCAAGATTTTCAAAGAGCAAGGATACATCCTAAAAATGGCATTATTAAGACAGTTGAGGGACATTTTTCCAGGTTCTAATATGATGCAGAAATAAATTGCATAAAAGACTTATACAATGAGATAAAGTCTAGAACAATGTAAAATATTTACCATTTCTAGAGCAGCTGCCACACTTAATGTCAAATATATTTATAGAGCGTTCTTAGCGTTCCTCCCTGAAAAGCTATGGGATACTAATGAATAATATTTCATATTTGCTTTTCCATTGTCTGGAATTTAAGGTTGCTGTGCAATATTCATGTATCAGTAGTTCTGATATTGACAGCAAAGAGTGTAAGTCTTTCTCCCCACAGAAAACATGTGACATCTTCAGAGAAGAAAATATTTTAAAGTTTATACAAGACAAGGGGTGTGGGGGTAAAAAGGATAATTCTAAAAAAAGATGATGAGGGCATGGAGTGCAATTCTGAAGGATTTCCCATCAATTCCATAAAAGAACTTAAAGCCCCAGACTGTAGCTATCCACTCAGAGACATTTTGTGTCAAAAAAAAAAGTGCTACATTTGATCTTAGCCAAAAGGCTGAGAAGTGATGTAAAAAAAAAAATGCTATGGCGAGGGGGATTAAATAACACTAAAGATCTTTAAAAAAGAGAGATGTGAAAACCCATGACCGCATAAGATTCTTTATAGGAGAAATCGGGAGAGAGAGAGAGAGAGAGAGAGAGAGAGAGAGGATGGACCAGCCACACAAGAGGACAACAGTGCCCATATTAGACACCACAGTCTAACAAAAAGCCTGGTGCCAGGAATGAATTCCTTCTTTTGGAGTTGTTGAACAATGAGGTCCTGTTGATAAAATACTTTGAATATGAGCATGAGATCCCTAGTGCAGATTCCTAGCACCCATGTAAAAAGAAGTCAGTGAGCACCCTTCCTTGACCCCAGTACTGGGAGAACAGGAACAGCAGGGTCCCTGGGGCTAGCTGGCCAGTCAGCTTAGTGAACTGGATAGTGTCCGGTTCATTGAGCGACCCTGTCACAATACATACATACATACATACATACATACATACATACATACATACATACATACATACATACGGTGGCCAGCACCTGATGTGGACCTCCTACCTCCACAGGCACATGTGTGCATGCATGCTTATGCATGAGTGGACCCATATGCAGGTCCACATACCTGAACACATGCAAACAATAATAACCAGATTAAAGATTTTTAAAAGCAGCAGCAAAATATGCTATGAAAAGCTACTATTTGGCTCTATAATTTGGAAAAACTAATATGTGAATGAAAAGCGCCATCCTTGGGAGGTGCTGGGAGCTGACACAGGAGCTGCAACAGTCAGTACCAGCCACAGAACTTCTGCTCCAAGCAGTGAGAGTCACAGCCACGGGCTGTCAAGCTCCTCCACAAAATGAGCAAGCTCCAGGCGTCTTCCAGGAAACGCGTCAGGCTTAAAGGCAAGCAGTTCCTTGCATGGATCCCAATTTCACTGAGCTTATTAAATATTTATTGAGCACTCTATAAGGCCAGGCCCTACGCTGGCTATCAGGAAGGCAATGCAAGAAACACTCTGCTCTAAAAACTTATGCCGTGGAGGAAACCTAATTCCGACTCTGACCCTCCGCTTTCAGGGATGGCAATGGCACAGACAGAGCAGTCAGTCATCCACGGCGGGGAAGCCACCATGAGCAGAATTTCAATCTCAGCTCCTCCACGTTCTCAAAAAGCAGAAACCGCTTAGCCTTTTCCTTTCTCAAATGCTTCTCTCTTTTCTTTTCTCCCGTTTAAAATCTCTCAGCTGGCATGGCAGGCAGCTGCTTTCTCTCTGTGTCAGGGAGATCAATATATGAACATTTTTCAAAAGCGAAAAAGCATTTCCTTGCAGTTTTCTTTTGGGTCTGGCAAGCATGTGCACAGCCATTTGGATTTCCATGATGATGTTAACCAACTAAAGGCAGCACACCCTTCTGAAAATGCAGCTGATTCAAAGGTAACGGATATGCCGCCATTTCTCATTCAGTCCAAGTTGCCTAAAAATAGCATGGTCAAATTATTAATGTGGCATTGGCATGGCTACTTAGGGAATGTGCAATCCAATTATGTGTATTTTTAAATTCACTCCAGGCAAACTGCTCCCTAGTTTTCCACATCTGATCCTTAGTCCTGGATTCAGTGATTGAAGCACAGCCTTTGTAGACCGCTCATTAGCATTCAGAATAAGAAACAATCGCTTGAAACAGGAAACACAGAAGCCAGACATTTGGCAACATCATACAGAGTTCACTGCTGAAGTCAACCGGCAAAGCCACTCTGGGCTGACAGGAACTGGCCTCTGTTGTCATGGAAACACCGATGAACTGTGTTAGTAAATAGTTTGGGTTCTCTCACCTGCCAAGACATAAACTGAGCACTTACTGTTGATTTTTAAGTCTATCTGTAAATGGTCTATTTGCCAGTAAATATTTGAAATTTCTCTTTGCTTCAGTAAAATGTTCCACGCATTTGGGAATTACACTGGAATCTTTAGGTATCCAAACAAAATTCAATATAATTGTGTGCAGAATCTTGTGGGGGAGGGGCAGTCTATCTCTTCATTTTAATAGTCGCTTTCGTTGTCAAAGACTCATTCCACAAGTTCACAAATAATCACTGAATGGGAAGGATGTAGCAGAAATGTTAATCACTGTAGGAGATGGTTCTAAATGTGTGGTGATGATTCAAGCCATTTTTTAGTTTTCGTTCAAGCTGTATTCATTCTGAGTGTCTCCTATGCCCACTCACGGACAAATGAGCCAAGAAAGCCTGCCTCCTGCACACTTTTGCCTCAAACATCCCATTGTGGGAATTCTCCTGTCTTGGTAATTGCATTAATTATTAGCCCTAATTTACAAATGCATCAAGTATGACAGAACAAAAATGTCTCTAGTAAGGCAGCCCAGGAAAGAAGCTGCACAGCAAGGCCCTAGACTTCAGCCCTGATGTCTGTGTCTTCTAGGTCATTCTGACTCCCTTAACCTCCGCCTCAGCTTCTCTTCCACACCATGCTGAACTGTATTTTTCATAGCAAGTGAAATGTTTGGGTTTCGCTCTGTCCAGCCAGCTTCTCATTGGCCAACAAACACTCAAACATGTTCTCCTTCCTTGATGACGTCTCCAGGAAGAATGCAGTTATCTGTATCCCTCTGTTGTACTCTCAGAAGGGGCGAGGGGACACAAAGATAAAATGATTTCTCTTAAGGAGAAGCTATTTGAATGGGAAATTGGGAAAATAGGTATATAAAATTTGGCAAACACCCTAGAAAAAGGGAAATTAAAAGGGCAACAACAACATTATGAGACACAAGGCTAATTTTCTTCAGGGAAATGGAGAGTGTCACACCAGGAAGGTTAGACATTGTCACTATATTCTGAGGAGTAAAAGAGGGTTTATATATGGAAGCTCAGAACGGCAGGTGTGAAAATATCACTTTCAAAAATTAAACCCATTCTTTATCTCACATGTAGGATCTATCAAATATTTTATTTGACTTACACAGATCTATATGCTCAAATCATTCACATAGCTATGAACAGAAACCATTTGCATTGCCATCAGTTCCCAGCAATTCATCTCCTACCAAAATAAAGCTGTGAGCCAGTCAGCTCTGCACATGCCTCTCCTGTCAATCATCCTCAGGAGCCCATTTTCAGTTCTGAACAGTTCTTCCTGACAGAGGAAGGAAGAGACATTCCAGGTTACAGAGAGCATGCACAAAACAAGGATGGAGTAAAAGGTTAAAACTCAAGCATTGAGCAGAGAGAGGTCAATGAGGCCAAGAGAAGCCAAATGGGAAGAATGATATAGGATGCAAAGGCAGCGTTTGTCCACAGTCAGAAGACATTGAAAGATTTGCAAGACTTAATCCAAGAAAGCTGAAAACGTGGAACTTGGAAGAAGACAGTAGAGTGGACCCTGGGGGTTAGGGGAGAAGTTAGGGATTAGAGGTGTAAGCTTGACTCTTCTAGAACAGGACTTTGTAAACACTTCCCTTCATAGCATTTTGTCTCCAGAGTAATTTCTATAATATATCAGACATACATGAAATATGTATACAAACCAATATTTGTAAGACTAAATCACAAACCACATCCCAGAGAACTTAGACAACAATGAGGACACTAAGAGAGACTTACATAGATCTAATCTACATGGGAAGTAGAAAGTAGAAAAAGACAAGATCTCCTGAGTAAACTGGGAGCATGGAGACCTTGGGGGAGGGTTGAAAGGGGGAAGGGAGAGGCAGGGAGGGGAGCAGAGAAAAATGTAGAGCTCAATAAATATCAATAAAAATAAAAAATAAATAATGACTAAATTTGTATTTTATTTTGGCGTACAAGGGATTTTAACATTTATTGAAGACAGAAGCAAATTTCATGGATCTGCTTGTTTATCTTCACACAGTAAAGAAATAAGTCTTGAATGAATATCTGATCCTGTATGTCATACAGTACTGTCAACGTTTTTCAGATAATTTTATATTCATGTTTTGATTTTATAATCCTTGGCAATAAAAATGATGTATTATATGAATACCTAATATAAATGGCTAAAGTATATTAAGGGCCATTTCAAAAATTGTTAGAATTCTGTTCTACAAGCCAGAATTCATTTAATATTTTTCTGGTGTATGAGTGTGTATGTATGTGTATATGAGTGTGTATGGGTGGTACACACATGTGTGCAAGTGCATGCAGCATGAATAATAAAAACCCAGAGACAGATATTGGGGTTCAAGCTGAAGATCAGAAAAGCAAAACAGCCAGGCACTGGCTCTCACCGCTACCTTAAACCAAAATGGCGATCCTGCCTCCAGGAATCCTCAGACTGAGAGTGGACGTGATACCTGCCTCTTCCCGTTTTATATTCTTCTCTAGTGCTGGGATTAGGGGCGGGCACCACCCCTGCCTGGCCTCTATGGCTAACTAGTGTGGCTACTGGGATTAAAGGTGTGTGCCTCCACTGCCTGGCCTGTATGACTGACTAGCATGGCTGCTTTGCACAGACCTTCAGGCAAGCTTTATTTATTAAAACACAAGTAACACACCACTAAATGAGCATGCGGAGGTCAGAGGACAACTTTATAAGTGAGTCCAAAAGCTCCTTCTGCCTTTGGTTTGAGACAGAGCCTCTCGTTGCCTAGGACTGTCTCCAAGTTGTGTTTGATGGTTGGCCAATAAGCTTCCAGGGATACACCTATTTCTCTCCATCACCATGGTTACAAACATGTACCAATGTACGAGATTTTCATGTGGATCCTAGGAATTGATCTCAGGTCCTCAAACTTGTAAAGCATGCAGTTTACTGAATGAGCCACTTCCCCATCCCCCATTTGATGATGGGTTTGGTTTTTTTTTTATTTATAAACTTTAAGCCATCAATTCAAACAGTAATTTTTGAAAAATCAGATATTCTAACAATACAACCCAAGGACATACTAGTTTGACTCTTAAGTATTGAGGGATCACAGTAGTAAATATTAAAAGTCTGTTTTCCATAAGTAAACCAATATATTCTATAAGAGTAGAAACTTTCTATATATAGTAAAACTCATTGGAACTGTGTGGCCTGACAGTGTGTATAGAACAGACCCCATGCTGTGTTTGTACCCAAAGCTACAGAGAACTCACATGGTACAACACATGCCTGAAACAACTCAGACTCACTACAGCTGGTTTTCAGTGAACTGTGGGCCCTCGCAGGCTCAGAACCTTTTCACCATGGCTGTATTTGTATAACTTCACATTCAGTTTATGTGACCCCCCACACACACACACACATGCGGATATAACCCACAGTTTACACAACTTGTATACTACAGCACAATGCAGTGATCTTGCTTACAATGGTTCATTATAGATTTTATCAAGAACCTGAAAAGAGTTCCAACACTCTCAGCAGAAAGAAATGGTAAATGTTCAATGAGATATAATCATTAAGTTCCTGAGAAATCAAACACATTGTAAATGTGCACCAAGTATTCACACTGCAGCCCTGTGAACGAGGATCACATGCCAATTCAAAGAATAAGACCATGCTCTAGGTACCCCAATGTATAATTTACTCAAATCTTTGTTTTTTATAATTATGAATTACTTGTGGTAGTTTAAATATACTATGCAATTTCTACCTGTTGGATTTCTAAGTTTCAAAAACATATGTATGCTTGATATACATACCTTATTCAACCATAGATCTTTATTCTCTAGTCCTCAAAGTTACCCCTTTGCTGTGGGTAACTGTCTGTACCCTGTCACTTGTATTTTAAATGAACGCTGATTGGCCAGTAGCCAGGTAGGAAGTATAGGCAGGGCGACCAGGCAGGAAGTAGAGGCAGGACAATGAGAATGTTGGGAAGAGGGAAGTTTCAGTCTGCAGTCCTCATCCAGACAGAGAGGAAGCCAGATACAAAGCAAGCAAGATGTGACTGCCTCACCGAAAAAGGTACCAAGCCACATGGCTAATATAGACAAGATGTATAGGCTATATAAGTTATAAGAGTTAATAAGAAGCCTGAGCTACTAGGCCAATCAGTTATGATTAATGTAGGCCTCCGTGTGATTTCTTTGGGACCGGGTGGGACAGAAACCTCAGTCAACCCCCTTTAGGTGTTCACCATGCTGCTGTACTTGGCTGAAATATTTAGCTCATGGAATCATCATGACCCTAGTGTTCACTCAAGAACATATTTGGGAGCTTACACACTATGTGACTAGAAACATGATGTATTTGTAGTTTCTAATGTTGTTGTACATAACCATATGTGCAGAAAATTAACATGTATTTTTAAAATCCTTTAAAAACATGTTTTATAAGGTGTAATCCATCATTAATATATACTTATTTGCAATAAAGTTGTGATGTAGGAGGGTTTGTTGTATTTGTGTGTTGTTTTTATTGTTTAAGTAAAGAGACTGTCTTGGCCTTTTGATAGGGCAGTCCTTAGGTGGGTGGAGTAGACAAAACGAAATTTTGGGATAGAGAAGGCAGAGTCAGAGAGAGCAGCCCATCATAGAGTTCCCAGGTCAGACATGTTAAATCTTTTTTGGTAAGCCACAACTAGTGGTAATACATAGATTATTAAAAATGGGTTAAACAAATATGTGAGAGTTAACCAATGGGAGGGTAGAGTTAATGGGCCGGACAATATTTTAATGAATATGTTTTTGTATAATTATTTTAAATGTAAGCTAGCTGGGTGGCTGGGACAAAAAGCAGGCCCCCTCGCCTCTTACTACAATTGGCGCCCAACGTGATGGTAAATAATTTACATTGGTATGGATTTTACTTTATTGATATAAGTTTAAGGTCAATCTTGTTATATGTATTTCTGCTCTTGTTTAAGGTATTGTGATTGTGTAGTTCATTTAAAACTGTAATGTATAATTAAAAAATATAAGTTAATAGATAGTCATCTATAATAGTCAAGTTTGTAGTCAAGTTGTAGAAATTAGATTTTCTAGATGTACATAGATATGTTTCAGATAGGCATTCTTCATATCTTTCAAAGACTCAAAATATGGCATTTAATGTTTTAATAACTTAAAACTTTTCATAACAATGAGACACGTATACTCCGAATAACACCAAACTACTTCCAAATAAAAATGGACATTAAAGAGACTCTTTATGGAGTTTACTAGCCATTTGGGCAAAAAACTGCTCTTGCCTGGACTGCTTAACTAAACACAAAAAACCCACAGAGAGAAGACTACTAAACTTGCCTAAAGGTAAAATGATCCTTCGGGGTTCCTACTTCATAAAAGAGTATACAAGACATTCTACAGGATACAAAAAAAAGTGACTAAACTGTCTTTAAAATTTCCTACTTCATAAAAATGTCTACTGGATACTATGGGCCTGTAGACTAAAAATGGATGCCCAAATGATACAAAAAAACTTTGGGTAACTGTCCAGGCAGCAAGATGTCTCTGTCATTTCTAGAGTTTAAAAGTAACTTATTTCTTGTTTACTTAGGTAATATTTTATCCTTCTGGAGTCTTTAATGGAGTTAAAAAAATAAATAGTTATAGTTTTCCTTAGTTATTATAAAAAGTAAAGTAAATATAAATATGATAACTGTACTTCTTACTTAATAACTGTTTTGTTATATATAATGTTACTATGTTAAAGTTAAAGCCTTCTTTTTTGTTTAAACAGGAAAAGGGGAAATGATGTAGGAAGGTCTTCTGTATTTGTGTGTTGCTTTCATTGGTTAAATAAAGAGACTGCCTTGGCCTTTTGATAGCACAGCCCTTAGGTGGGTGGAGTAGACAAAATGAAATTCTGGGATAGAGAAGGCAGAGTCAGAGAGAGCCGCCCACCATAAAGCTCCCAGGTCAGACATGCTAAATCTTTCCCGGTAAGCCATGACTTGTGGTAACACACAGATTATTAAAAATGGGTTAAACAAATATGTGAGAGTTAACCAATGGGAGGCTAGAGCTAATGGGCTGGACAGTATTTCAATGAATACAGTTTCTGTATAATTATTTCAAATGTAAGCTAGCTGGGTGGCCGGGACAAAAAGCAGGCTCCCTCACCTCTTACTACAAAGTTGCATGCATAATAGATACTACTTATCCTTTATTCCTATTTACTTCATAACCAGAAAAGGCTTCCATCCATAAATTCTAGAAAAAAAAATGATGTGGCTCAGGGAACTTCAAGCAATAATCACTAGACTGTTTTAAAATAGTCCCCTGAGAAAGTTTGCTTCCATTAGGTCAGAGTACTAAGATCATTTTCAGTAACTAAACAACAGTCATATCCTGGAATTCA
Organism: Ondatra zibethicus; assembly: GCA_004026605.1. Lineage (NCBI taxonomy): Eukaryota > Metazoa > Chordata > Mammalia > Rodentia > Cricetidae > Ondatra > Ondatra zibethicus. The sequence continues at coordinate 18,914 of PVIU01004154.1, forward strand.
ATGATCAAAAACTCAAAAGAGGTAATTCTGAAATATGACAGCAAAGGAGAATAGATTCCACTTTAATATTTATTTACATTTCAATAAAAATAATCATGTTTTTTCTAAGACCAAGAGGCAATTCATGTATGTATGGTTTTAAACATCATAAAAAATGGAATTAACTGCTGTACCTAACATTATAACAATGTAAAATAGCATAAATTTCACATATAAAGCTAGATGATCTGTTTAATGACACCAGCGTTTTCATTTGGCACCAAGAGCATCTGTGTGTGACCATGGCATCCTTCAGGTTTGCCTTATTTGAATTCAACTAGATTTGTTTCAAAGAATATTCATTAGTTGAAATAACCATAATAAATACATAAAATTCTAAGAAAAATAATTTAGTTTTTTAAGTGTTTTCATTTCAAAGAGATCTTTTTTCTTTTTCATACTGGGGACTAAACCTAGGGCTTCATGAGTCTATGTAAGCACTCTGCTACTGAGCCATGACCCCAGTCCTGAAAGCTATATTTGAAAAAGCAGTGAGAACTTTGGTACTATTTTATGTTTGCAGATCTCTAGCTTAATAGAAAACAGCTAGATCTTCACATTTGCTTTTGTATTTGGTCCCATGTGATGGCAGAGATCAGATTATCTCTAGAAGGCTTCATTGCAAACTCACGAAAGAAGAGATATAAAAACAGCAAATGGAAATATTATAAAGATACCATTGACCCTGCAGATTTCTTGTAAGGTTATAAGGAATGTTCCATGATCTCAAACCACACACTATGAGAAGTTCACTGCAAACAGCCTTCTCACCCATCCCACAGCCTTAGAATATGAGACAGTTTGACCAAAGTCATCATGCAAAATAAAACAGGAGCTATCATGGACCAAAATTTTGTCCTTTAACGTTTCAAAAAAAAATAAAGTTCTTGGAGGGAGATGCAAAGAGAAACTGTCGCAAATATTTGCTGTTTACTCTTAGAAACATTTCAAAAACTAGACCAAGCTTAGACACTAACATTCTGAAAAATCCTTCACCACTGAGTGAACGTTGCCAAGAAGGCCCTGAGTTGCACTGCGGTAAGACTAACTCTTCATGTGCCCACACATGTATTCAGGCCTTACAGTGAGTAGTGAAATACATTCAAGCATTTTTTCCTGACCTTCTAACTCTATGCCATCATTCAAGTGACAAGCCATGTATCACAAGACATATCCTAGAAGAAACGAATTATAGCAACTACATTAGAGGGGAAAAACCAGACGCCGGGGCTCCAGGTGACCTACAAAGACATTGCAATGTTCTGAGTTAAATTCTCAGGCAGAGACTCTTCGCTTAGCTAATTAGGAAAATCACTGTGTCCTTGAAGAGCTTGCCTTGTAAGGAAGGGAGCCCATGGGCTCATGCTTCACAGTTTGAGATCTGCCTTTAATATGCTAAAGGCAGGTTGATCATAGACATGACTGAGAGATATCTAGGGTGATGAAAACGCAGTCTCATTTTCCAGCCCAATCATTTTGTAAAAAGATCTGGATACCTGTGCATGGTGATAAGAAAGGGCAAGGAAATGAGTGTTGTAAAATGAAACATTGATTGTAACAAAAGCAACTTTACAGAAAGTATAAAAGGTTGATGCAGCTTCATAGAGAAGAAGGATTATCTAGGTTGGGATATGGAGAATTGGTTACTGGTATACCTGGGCAAATAGGACTTCTGGTATACCTGGGTAAAGAGGACTTCTGGTATACATGGGCAAAGAGGACTTCTGGTATACATGGGCAAAGAGAACTTCTGGTATATCTGGGCAAAGAGGACTTCAAAGGGGAAGTAAAGATGGGAACCAAGGCTATCTCAAAGGTGCCTCTTCAGGAAACAGGGAAGCTTGAATTTAGCCAAGGCACATGCTTACTTTGCAAATGGAAGAGCTATCAGAGACAAATGGGTGCTGCTCTCTAAGGTCCAAGTTGAGATATAGTGTGTTGTCCATTCTGAAGTTAGAAATTCCTGCACCAAACTACTTGTATAGGGCAGAGAAGAAAGATGCTAGTGGGCGACGTCTGGTCCAGTTAAGGCATGAAGCCAAGCGAGCGCTGAACTGAGCTGGCTGTGGAATTAGAGGGTGCAGTCCAGGCAGGAATTACACAATGTACTACCAGGTGTATGTGCCATTTAAGAGATAAAGATGTGAAAAAAAGTGTCTCAGGTGCCTACACTAGTCAACTAAGGAAATGTTGATAACATTAATATTAATGAGGACAAAAATAATTGATTTGGAATAAAGATAATGGCTACTTGGAGTGTTAAATTTCAGATTTGAGAATAATTGCCATTTGGAGATAAAGAATAGGGTCTGAGACTCATCTTACACGCGATCTTTAAATATTCCCTTAAGGTCTTAAAGCCCCAGTGTGGAGAGGAATAAGAAGTCTTCTATGTAGCTCAACAAATACTTAGATTTTATTCTTGCATTTTTCTCTCCCAAAATAAAACATCTGGCATTACTCTGCATTTCTTCATAATTTTAAGTTAGTACAGTCTTCCACAATATCTACTTTTCCTTGCTGAATTACTTCAACTTCAAGACTATAAAGAGAAGAGAACGCACTGATACAATGTGCTTATGCTTCTCTTCTTACATGAGCTCCTGCAGTGCTCAAGAAGGAATGTGTCTCACGACATGATTCAGCTAAATTATAACTGGCCTATTTAGGTGCATATATCCAAGAATAATACCCACAAGCTACTTACTCATGAATTATCAAGCTTTTAGCTTAGTTTAGAATAGGATGGGGGAAGAATACATCTGTTCTGCTGATGAACGAGAAAGGACGGTTTTCAAAGCTATCTACGATTAGAAAGAAAAATCATACCATTAAAAATGAAAACTTGCTTTTACTGCTATTTTCGCTAATATGAACTGGCATTCAGTTGAAGAAATACTTAAAGCTGTATCTTCTGGTGTTTAACTTTTATTTAGTGAACTTGATTTCATAATGATAAAATCGTCAGCACTACTCAGAACACGGCCTGGCACACACTGGACTGCTACTTAAGTACCATGATCCTCACTATCATCATCATCACCATAGGGAATTACAAACTTTAGATCATGAAATTTTCTTCCATTCTTAAAATTAAAAAAGCATGCATATCTTACAATCTTCACATTGAATGGAAAAAATAAATAAATTCTCTTTAATTCAGAGTTTTATGTGTGGATATTCCTTAAGTTATCATTAATGGTGTCCTAGTGAGGGCTTCTAGTACTGCAACAAAACACAAAGACCAAAGCAACTTTGGGAGGAGAGGATTTATTTCTTCCCACAACACATCCCATCAGTGAGGGAGTTCAGGGCAGGAATACAAGGCAGAAACTGGAGCAGAAGTCATGGAGGAATGATGCTTACTGGCTTGCATCAGATTGATCAGTCTGTTTTTTTATACCACCCATGACCAACATTTTAGAGGTGGATCCACTCCACAGTGGGTTGGGTCCTTCAACATAGATGAAGAAAATGCCACACAGAATACTTATTCGTTGCAGAATCCAAACTGCTACAACCACTGTGGAAGTGAGTGTAGAGGTTCCTCAAAAACCTGAAAATCTACCTACCACAAAATCCACTTATACCCCCTCTTAGGTATATATCCAGAGGACTCTGTGTCTTACTTACTTGCTCATCCATGTTCATTGCTGTTCTGCTCATAATAGCCACAAACTGGAAACCACCTAGATACCCATTAACTGATAAATGGATAATGACTATGCAGCACATCTAAACAGGGTAATATTATTCAAGTGCTAAGAAAAAATAAAATTTGTACATAAGTGAATAGAGTTATAAACAATCATCCTGATAAAAGTCACACAGAGCCCAAAAGACAAATATCACATGTGTCCTCTTATATGTGGATGTTAACTTTAACTCTTTAGATATATGTGTTTCATTCAGAATAACCATAGTGTTAAGTAGCTAGTAAGGGTCCAGGAAGGATAAATGGAATTTTCCAAGGAGAAGGAAATAAGATACAATGTTGTAAAGAGATAAATTCAAGACTAGGATAAAGGATTAAGTGGGGAGTGGGATGTGAGGGCAGAGTAAAGGAGAGATAACTAACACTGAAGGTCTTATAAGAGGCTGTATGGAAACCTACTACTGAAGAAACTTCATGAAAGATATACAAATATAAAAAAATTTAAATGGAGTCACTACAAGACAATGCACCAACTAGACATCTTACACCACCAAGTAAAACCTTCTGTGCCCAGGTATTGGTTGTATCATGTTGAGTTTGGACAAAAGGGTCCTGTAGACACTTCCAAACATAACAGACTATTACCAATGGTATCAGTTACCCTATACAACCTCATAATATGGCACTCTTACTGAGGACACTTATGTCATCAAACACAGAGAAACCAAGCTAATGCCCAACTAGAATCTTCGTAACTACTAACTAGCATTCATGGTTCTGGAAGATACTTTGCATGCTACTTTAGAGAAAATCAATCATCACTATCACCCAGTAACAAATCCTGAGACCTAAACAGTGACCTTCCTGTAAGACATAATGGCACAATAGTGGAACAAACGTTACAGGTGTAACCAACCACCTTTTTAAATTTTATTCTTAAGAACCACTCTCTGAAATGGAATACATATATGACATTCCTAAAGTGGCCAAGAACTTGAGACCAGACAAGGTCATGGGCCCTAGAGAAAATGTAGCAATCTTCTGCTAAAAGAACATAGTAATAAAATGACTCTTGATGACATATTGCTACACCCATAGATCAGTGTATTACTCATACCTCATCAGATAGTCTTCTTGCAGTCAATGGGAATTAACACAGAGACTCACAATTGGACAATGTGCAGAGAGTGCGTGACTTCAAATATTCAGCCCTAAATAGGATGTCTATCAAATCTCTCTCCTCGAGACTCAGGGATCTATGCAAAAGAGAAGGAAAATAAAATTTAAAATAAGAGGTGGTGGATGACTTCAGGGAAACGGTATGTCTCAGGTGCAGCAGTACTGGTGTAGATTATGAATTCAAAGAGACTGTGGATGCACACAAAAGGCCTGCACAAGTTCAAGCTGGACAAAATCCCAGCACGGACAATCGGATCTGAACACAAAGCCCCTCCCCTAACTAAGAAGATACTACTCGCAGCTGGTATCTTCTGGTTAAGGGAAATCATATTTCTTGAATCAAGTGTCTCTGAGTGTACCAACAACACTCCAGAATGGTTCCGTGATCAGGAGTCATGGGCCAACAAAGAATGGACTCCATATTTTTGTATACTCTTTGTTTCAGTTTGGCTCATTTCATAATTTTTATATTATTGGGTTGTTTGTTTTGATTCTTGTTTGTTTGTGTTTCTTCTGAGGCAGTATGTTTAGAGAAACAGAGAGAGCATGAAGTTGAGGAAGTAGATAGGCAGAGAAGTAGAAAGTGATCTGGAGGGAGTTGGGGAAGTATAAAGACTATAACCAAAATATATTGTATTAAAACAAGGAAAGAAAATACCTCAGCGGCTCGCCCACTGGCCAGTGTGATGGGAATATTTTCTCTGTTGAGGTTCTCTATCCTCAGATATATCTAAGTTTGTGTCAAGTTTACAGAAAGAAAGTATAAGTAGTTAGCCTTTATTTTACTCTTGTGATTTGTCTTATAATTTCACATGATATTTTTAAAAATGTACTTCATACTGTGTGACTAAAATGAAAAGGAATTAAGCTTGAATGAAGCCTCCCGATCCCTGCTGAGCTACTCAACATGCATCTCTGTCTCTCTACTATTGCCATAGAACAATCACGGTCAGGTATACAGAGAGTAGGTGAACTCTGACCTGGGGACATCCTTGGCCCCCCATGAGTATTTCTTCTATGTGATGAGCAAAGACTCCCGTGCTCAAGAAGTAAAGACCAAAAGCCACCCTGCCTTCAACCACCTGCCACCTGCATTCAACTCTGCATGGATTTCATAACGAAGATGCTTCTGACGATGATGATGTCAAAACCTAATCAATCAGGGAGACCTTTCCATACATGTCCATAACTGAGCAACCATTGTAGTGTTTCAATATACATCTTGGGGTTAGCTGATGCCAGTTCACTCCCAGAACATGCAACTACCTTCCAGGTATGTTAACTGGGTCAGACTTTTTATAATAAGGTTGATGTTGTGGTGATGGTCTCAATAACCTAAAAACGCCTGGCAATGTACAAGCCATGTTCTAAACTAACTTAATAATCACAATATTGAACAGTTTTAATATTTAGTATTACAAAATCAAGCAACTAACCACTCTTCTCCTCAGTGATAATACCATAAACTGAGGGTCATGATGAAGCAGGTTTCATCTAACTATTAAGAAAAACATATTCAAGATGTACAGGTTTAAGGAAGCTCGAGAAGTGGCTTGCATATGGGAAGTTCTGAGTAAATATAATTTAATCTAACAGTGATGTAAGCCAGGACACACACCTACAAATTAGGCACTGTACCACTCTTGTGTAATACCATATGTAATGTAACACCCTCTATTTAGACTTTTATTGAAAAGTACAGAAAATATATGTCTTACGCCTGGGCAATCCATTTAAACAGCAGGTGGTCTATGACTAAGTGACTGGATGATACATGAAGGTTTCTCACCTGTGTGCACAGAACATTGTCCTCACCATTACTGACTTCCTCACCAGGATGGAAATATGATACTAAGATTTGTTTTTAAAAATCACTCTAATATGTCAAAGGGAAAATCAATTTTAAATTGCTGGCAGCCTATAAATCTGGTGAAATATTTTCTTATGTTTAAAATATTGTTCACTCCCTCAAGGTACTATCTACGATGGCTTGCCCTCCTGTTTTGTTTTGTTTTGTTTCAAGAAACTCTCACTGTGTGTTTTGGTTGTTTTTCTTCTCAGGAAAGCGTCTTTGTTCTTTTCCTGTTATGTGGTACTCCTTACTTTAAGACAGGATGGCCCATGTTTCCTCTGAGAGTTCAAGGTCAGAGACTGACCCAGAGGTGACCCAAAGCTGATTCCAGGCAGTATAATGACTACCCCTTTATATTAAGCCACAGCCCCTCCACAAATAGACCTATTGAGTCAACCATGAGTGTCTATTCTTAAAGACAGCTTTGCTTATATGTTAACAAATATAGAGCATTTATATCTCTTGAATAATATAAAAGCATGGTTGTCACAAAATGGTTCATCATTAACAAAGAATCTTAAGTTATAAACTATTAAGGAGAAAGTTATAACTCAGAAATCCTCAGTGCTCTTCTATGAGTCATTAGTATTGATGATCCAAGAAGAAACACTGCCTTTTCTATGCTTCTTAGCTTGTCTGCCATGATGTTTTAATTTTTTAAAATACTGTTAATCTTGCTTTTGAAAACCCCTGCTATGAATTTGAGAAGGTCGCGCAGTATGCCATTAAGAGTAACATTTTTCTAGTCTTGTGGTGAGCAAATAGACTTTAAAAGACTGTAATTATATTTCTTTAGAAAATGATGCCAACTTTTATATCTTTTTTCTGGTGGAACTAAACTATAATATGTATTTCATGGTTTGTACACCTTGCATGTAATAGAAACGATGAGACTAATTCCCAAACAAGCAGGAGGGCTCCAGATTTAGAAAATCTGACTGTATCACAAGTAAGCTCTCTGTCACAATCTTCCCTATGAAGACAGAGAGAACAGCCCCAGATCTAGGACCATCAAACTATTGAAGAATAGTGCTGTTGAGCAAACAGCAAGGGGAAAACATGAACGTTAAGGTCACTGTGCTTCAGAGGTGCTAAAGGGAAGGCCACGCTCTCATCAGACCCTGTCTTTTGTTCTTCAACAAACTCTTTATCATCGTGTTCCAGGAGCATCAAAGTGACTCTGCCGATATAGGGGAGGAGTTTCCAGAAGCAGCCGATGCACACGCACAAATATTTTGTCCAGATCCTTATGCTATACCATAATATCTTCAGATATTCTGAGGACAGTTAGTGAACTAGTGAGTGAACACTTTGCTGCATTCTGTGTTAAGACTTGTATGTGGTTGCTTCAAATCAGAAAAGCGTGAGACCACTGTTTAACCCAAATATTAACTACTTTTATCCTATGTGACACTAAGTGTCATGTTTAAACACCTTTAAGAATAGTGATCCACGACTACATAAGATAATTTCTTCTCTTTTTGGGTAGAACCAAGGGTTTAAGCACTGTTCTCTATACTAGGATGGGGAACACTCCTCATTCTATCGAAGGGCTAAGCAGCTGCGCCCTCATGGATTACATAGATCACGTTCTGATTTCACTGTTCACAGTTATATACATCTATAGTATCATTCCAAGCATGCCTGATCTATCAGACATACAAGGCAACCTTTTAGGATTACTAAAGAAATTTGTGGGATCTCACGCCAAATGTCGAATGTCCGTGCCCCACTTTGTGTCCTGTGGCTATGTCCTCCAGACTGAAACCTTCCTTCCAGAAGAAAGACAGGTGTCTTATGGGTCGAGATACAGATGGGATGCATGAGGCTCTGGATGTCACTGGTTTGCATGACCTCTCGTCAAGGTTACAAACCAGTACACAACAGCAGGGAAGAGCAGGTCTCCAACCTGCTGCGCCACAGGCAAGCACTGCAGAAAGTTCCTGGGACGCAGCTCCCATCCTTACCCGTGCTGGGAGGGACCTTTCGGTAACACAGCCTTTGAGAGAGCCGCGTTCCTGTAACCTCACTCATGTTCCCGCAAGCAAGTCCAATAATTCCACTTCCACTAAGATAAACTTGGATGAAATCGTTTCTTTGTTCTGTCATCAATATCCTATGTGGGCTGAACAGAAGTTTGCTCCTATCTCCCCAGGAAATGTCGTACAACCTGATCCTCATATGTAATAATGTCCTAAAATAAAACGATTAAAACACCTTTATACACACACACACATAAAATAATAACAACAACAATAATAATGCCTTTTGTGTCATCTAAGTCACTACAATTCTGTCACAGTCTTCAAAGGAAAAACAATACAAATGAAGCTGAGGACAGAGATCACAAAGTGTTATCTATGACATCATTTCCAATCCCATATGGTGATGAGCTGGAACCCTGGTAGAAGACCAACCATGCTCTGTGGTCAGAACACTGATATAAGACAAACCACACAAACAGAAAACTTACTTGGCTTTTGTACAAACTACTAGACAAATGGTGTTGAGTTGTCTGTTTCACTTTGTAGTCATTTCCTGGCTTAGCAACAGGAACTCAAAATGACAGGACGGGCCTTTGATTTACTATTATTTAAATGAGTACTCTATGCTGAACCTTGGAAAAAGGCCAAACCACCATTCTGAGATTTTGGAGGTGTTCTACCCCTCAACCTGTCTGGTAGTTCGTGTGTGAGAATTCACCAAGCTCTAGACTGAAGATGTGTGCACTCGTTGAGTATGCTTCAATAGAAATAGTACATGTTTGTATTTTTACTGCAAATGGAATATATATTGAGGTTGATTATATATAAAATCAACTTCAGTGATAAGAGAATGAGGAGAAAATGGGGTGAGAGAGCAGAGGGAGGGGTAGAATAAAGGGAGAGAGGGAGTGTTAATGCCTGTACATACATATATATTTCTCCTTTTTCCTCTCAAACTTGAAGCTGTGTCCTTAAACCTTCTATGTTAACAGGTTCAATGCTTACAAAGTGTTTCAAAATACATAATTATTTATTACCTATCCTCTAATAAATATTGTAAATGTTCTTAAATTTTTAACTTCTCACAGTTTTGCTATTCTGAATAATGCACATTAAATGTACCATAGAAATTAAATCACTTAGCCCAATAGTGTAACCATTTAGGGAGAGTTTGTTATATACTATACAGTCAAATTTCCCACCAAGAATATTAGGCACTTGTAATTTTACTTCTGTACACATACAAGGTTACTTTATAAATCTGGTGCAAGGAATCATGTAATCTGCACAAAGGTATGCATGCTTTGATGCTGAGGCTATTACGGACAACCAAGAAACATTAGGATACAAAACTAATTTAACTTCAAATACAGCTCTGTTAACTTTTTATAAATGCAAACATTTTCATAAATGTTAAACTTCTCTTTTAAAGTGTGTGTGTGTGTGTGTGTGTGTGTGTGTGTGTGTGTGTGTGTATACGCATGTGCAGATGCCGACATAGGCTGGGAGCAGGTATCTGATCCCATGGAGCTGGAGTTAGAGGTGGCCATGAGCTGCCCATCATGGGTGCTAGGTACCAAACTGGAATCCTCTGAAATAGCAGCTAACACGCTCACCTGGGAACCATCTCTCCAGCGCCATAACACTCTCTCTGCACAGAGATTTGGAGCATAGTACTAGTTTTGTCCCCAAAGCACTACAAATGTGCTTTGACAAATCCTTAAGACCTCTGTGCTATGTTCGAATGATTCTGTGTATTCGCTCTTGAGTGAGATTTGCCTGAGCATTTCTCTCAGGAAGGGCACACTGTTAGAGCGGCAGCTTAGAGAACCATTCTGCCCGTAAGTGCTGGGGCCACCTGTGTCCAGCACTGACTTGACGTGGTGACATTCCCACAGGTCTATCATACTCATCACACCAGTGAGCAAGGGAAAAAAGAGAAACCAAAGAAAGCATCCTAGCACGCCTGATCCTTCCCTATACATACATAGTAGCACAAAAGTACCATCTGAAACCATGACTGCAGCATGACACCTAGAGTTTGACAATGCTTGTTGTCTCCTTTACAGGGAAAGTTCCAATCTAACTAAAGCCAACTTTTTTCTTAAGAACTGTGGGAAGTGTGACACAAGTAAACACATAAATCAGTCAGACATGATCATGTATGTCATAAATCAGCCAGACATGATCATGTATGTCATAAATCAGCCAGACATGATCATGTATGTCATAAATCAGCCAGACATGATCATGTATGTCATAATGTACATAATAGATATTTCCAGGGACGTCTCAATAAATTCAAGAAGGTGTGATCTTGGCGCATGCCTGTTATCTCTGTCAAACACAAGCATCCACTGAAATACACTGCAGTTGCAAATTACAGACATATTTGCAATTATTTTTCACTGGTCCAGAAAAGGTTTGAAAGAAGAAGCATCTTACTTCCATTAGAAAGGACAAACATTAGTCAAGTGGTTTTCATCTCAGTTGAGACAAGGACCTTTGACTGGGGAAGCAGTAGCCGCAGGGCAGAGACGGGTACGTCTCTGCCGTTGCTAATTACAATGCCCATATGGGCCGTGGGTGGTGAGGAAGCTGAGGGTGTCCTGGAAAGTGGGACAGCAGACAGACAAGCTCAGAGGTGTCGGCTGCAGCTAGCCGCTGTTGCCATGGTGAAATTGTCCACCCGATGCTTCTGATTTTATCATCTTGCATGAGAGGGAATTTTTTAAGCTCTGGGTTTTCAAAAGCTTCTCATTAATACTAATTTGCTTTAACAATGCAGTAATCTGCTTATAACCTCTGATCAAATCCAATATGGCAGAGCCATGCCCCACCTAAAGTCACATACTAGGCTCTTGACACATTCAAGAGCGGTTCTCCTGCTCCCGGAGGGATCCATGTCATCCCCAGACCCCAAGTGAATTGTTCTGTAAAATTACAAAACAAGGATTTATCAGATATTTCCAGGGTGCACTGAGTCTGGGCTCTCTCACTTTTCTTCTTTATCAGAACCCGCTATTGGTCCTGTCTAAACTCCATGCATCCAGTCAAAGCCCGAACCTCCACATTTATGTCCCTCTTCATGCTTTTGCCTTTTCCCCAGAAGATACCACCACTGTGTTGTAGCACGTGCCCTGCCCCCCAGGAGAGGTTAAAGCTCCAGTGCTGTGTTCTAGGGAGTTGCTCTCCAAAGCCAGTGAGGAAGTCCTCTCTATTAGTTACTTTGCTGTTGCTGGGATAAAACCCCATGGCCAAGGCAATCTAGAGAAGAAGGGGTTCGTTTGGGGTTACAGCCCCAGAGGGAAGAGAGTTCAGGACAGCAGCAAGCAGATTGAACGAGATACTGGGGGCTCACTTCTCAAACCACAAGCCTGAAGCAGAAAGAGCCAACTGGGAATGATGGCGGTCTCTGAACTCCTAAAGCCCACTTTCAGGGTCATTCTTACTCCTGCAAGGCCACCCCTCCTAAACCTATCCAAAGGGCACCACCAACGGAAAGTAAGTGTTCAAAAGCCCGAGATTAGGGGAGCATCTCATTCAAACTACCGGATTCTCCATCTTTGAATCATAACGACACTCTGAGACTACTTAACATGATTTCTGTCGTGTGGTGTCCAGTCTCCTCAAATCACCTACAGCCTCATGGGCAATAAAGCCCCATCTGTGTCCACTACATCTGAACACACTACTCATCCTAGCAAATCAATTCTAACATATTTCTGAGCAAAGCACTGAAGACATTGTAATTGATGGGTTGGCCACACGTCTGTCTCCTTGACAGGGATGGAGACATGGATCATCTACATTTTAAGGACTTGTGTAAGGATAGAAAGTCCTGAATTTCCCCATGGTGAGATGTGAAGCCATATAAAGACATTCATGAGAAACCCAGATCCAGATCTAGCTAGCCCAGAGCTGCCTGCGGCTGCTTCCCTATCATTGTCTCTGTAACCTCAGCTATAGATACACTGGACAACTCGGAACGAATTTAGTCTGCTGACTGCACCAGCATCCTTACACTGAGGAAGGCTCATCCTAACCATTTCTTTATGTTGGGACCACATCCGCATCCTTGTCTGCTCAACCTTGAACAAGGCTGGCGTGAAAATGCAGAGAGTTAGGGTCCCCGGAAGGGACTGTCAAGCTGTAATAGACGTCAGCCTCTGTCTTCAAACACATCTGCCTCACGTCTGTACTCAAACAAACCTGGAATGTCTCAGTCAAACCCCGACTCCCAAGGGCAGAGGCCTCTTCCTCTGACTCATCTGCCCTTCCCCCTCACTGTGGTTTTCCAGTGTAATTCCTCAATATACTACCTGAGCCCAAGACTTCCACAGTCTCCCCTGCAGAACTGTTCTGACATGCTCACTCTTTAGAGGATGCCCCTCGCAGTAATGAGCCGTGGGGGCCTTGGGAAGCATGGCGCCCATAGCCCAGGTCTCTTGGGCGAGTCGTTCTGCGCAGCTCCTTTGACAAGTCAGCTATGCTGCTCTACAGCGGACTTCAGACTTGTGGAATGCAGAGTTGAGAGCTCAGTCAATTCCAGTTTACATAGTTTTTAATTTGAAAACGCATCCCCCAATCTATATATATTTCAGAAATAACAAGACCAAATGAGCAAAATTCCACTATATCTCAACTGTTAGAAGGTCATTTTTTTATTCTAAACTAATAAAAAATTGAAATGAAAGCCTTCACTTTATTCATATTGTCAAGAGTGGTGCCCATTTCTGTCACGTTTCTAAACAGCCAAAGTAATTAGTCTGCATACACTTATAGCCAAAAGGAATAGTGCTGGCGACCTTAGGTGTCAGCTAACAAAGAACACAGGTATGAGAGCTTTTCCCAAACATTGAGCATGAGCTGCAAGCTTGCATCTTCCTCTAAGACAGAAACACACTGTGCTCATTCGTCGCTTCCTCTATTGTTAAGGGGACCTGTGACAAATCATTAGATTCATTTCCAGCTTCACTGCAAATTCAAGGCTGGAGTTCGAGGGGTGGAGAGAGCATATGACCAAGACGTGCTGCTTATACTTTATGAAATTCTCAAAGAATAAACTTGGTTTAATGTAAATGTGTTATTGGTTCTCAAAAATCGTCCATCTTGATCTAGGATAGCTACAAAACACACAAATTAAGGCACCCGTTGCAGCTGCACTCAAGCGTGTTTGGAGCCATGGGTGGCTTATTTTATAATCTACTCAGCCAGCCCACATTCTGCGGGGTCTATTTATAGAACTCGGAGGCTAAGAAGACAGAACAGAAGACAGGAACTTGCTGGTGCCTACCATGAGTTAATTGGCAGGGAGGAGGTGAACAGCTTGACTGCTGCCTGTACAGAAGCCTTAGTGTCTTTACTCAGGCCGGGCCTCCTTGCAGAGATGGCGACCAGGCAGCACTCACAGAGGCTGAACTCTATTTCAGTTCCACACTAGCTCATCCGACCAATCACCCTCTCCAGAGACCTCAGTAGAAAAAGTGGAGATCTGCTGTGTGTTTCCATAGCCTATAGCAGCTAATAGTTGTCCCCACGATCTGCTGTGTGTTTCCACAGTCTATACCAGCTGATGGCTATCCCCACTGTTACAGCGTCACATCTGTCCTCATGCCCACGGAAGCCCCCTTCTTTCTGCCTGTGTCATTGTAAAGTCAAAATAGTCTAGCCATACGGGGAGAAAGAAGTTACTTTTAAGATCTCAGAGTTCACTGTAGAAAACAACATTTTTGGAAACAGATGTACAGAAGTCCATCTCACATACTGGAAAGGACAAGAGTAATAAAAAGTCCACTTCCTCTTGGCTCTCTTCTTTATAGTCCATCTGCCCAATCTCAAGATCTCATATTTCATTTCCATTATAAATCCAGAGCAGGCAAGGGCAGACACACATCCTAAATAAATTATAACCCGTGTTTGCCAGTCTGCTACCAAACATGCAGCTAAGTGCTTTATGTATGCAGTCACCTTTCAACCTCGCCCAATGCCATCAAGTGTCTAGGAGAACCACTCTGTGTGGGATCAGACAGCAAGTGAGGACGGGAACCGAAGAGGTAGGCAGTTCTACCAGACATCCTATTCATAATCTTCCCTATAACAGTCTAAGCAATAACTGAGGACTCCAGAAAGACTATCTTATTTGGAAAGGAAATAAAGTAATTATGAGAAGCAAATCCTCTGTCATAGTCTCTGTGACTTTAGTTTCTACTGGTAAAAATCAGTAAGAGAATTAACAAAAAAAATACTATTTTATTTGATATTGTCTTATTATATGGACCTTACAAGCTGGTTTTACTACTTCAAGAGTCGAGCCACCAAAGAAACTACACACTGAGAAGGTCTGTATAAAAATAATGCAATTCTTGACAGAAGTAATCTGCCTTTAAAACATTCAAACGACTCTGGGCATGATAACTCATGCATCAATTTTCACAGCTCTTGGGAAGCAGAGGCAAGCAGAGCTCTGTGAGTTCAAGGCCATCCTTGTCCACATAGAAAGAACTTGTCTTGTAAACAGTGAGGAGAAATTCAAGTAAGAGGGCTGTGGCAAAGGCACAGCAATTGAGAGTGCTTGCTGTCCTCAAAAAAGACCTGAGTTCAAGACCTGAGTCACCCACATCAGGCAGCTCTCCCGCCTTTAGCTCTACCTCCAAGGCACCAAGCACTCTATTCTAGCTAATTCCATGAGCATCTGCACACATGTGTGCATTATTAGATACACAGATACACATAATAAAAAATTAAAAAAACATTCAAGTGACATTATTAATAGTGTTTCTTTGCCAACAAGGGAAAGTTGGATCCAGCTAACACTTGGTATGTGTTGACCAATTGCAAATATCACCCACTGAAAATTAACAGAGCTTCTGCATGAGATGAAAGGACCGGAGTAGTGTCAGCACGACAGGGCAGAGAAGGTCATGGTCTACATCACAGACTTACCTTAATGTCAGAACTAAAGGAAAGAAACATGAGAGGCACTGTTTATTTACCATTTATTTTGTGCCAGGCACTACAACCAGGCATTTATTACCTCAATCCAAATCTGCATATTTGATACAGAATACTATTTTATAACAAATTTAAAGATACATATGTCTTAAACATTCCTAAATCCTATATCTTTCAAGAGGTAACATTAAGATTTAGAACCAAGCATTGATCTGCATCTGATTCCTCACACTGTGTGCCCTTTGTAGTGGAATACGGGTCCCATTTTAACTCATTTTTCTATATAGTACTCCACCAAATTACTGTGGGGAGAATGTATCACACTTCTACAGATACAGGACATTCACACTGTATGTGACATAGTTTGTATAAATTCTGTCATAACGGGCATCAGTGGCAAACCTGTCCTCCCCGTTTACAGATGGTTATGAAAATCTTTGGACATCCTTTTCAAAGTCTCCATACACACGTACACACAAATGCCACACATATGCAGTCACTGCAGGTGAGTTCTTCATATCAAAACTTGTCCATCCATTTCGGACTTTTTATCTTTTCAGGGCTTTTCTGTTTGTTTTGTTGTTGTTGTTGTTGTTGTTGTTGTTGTTGTTGCTGCTGCTGCTGCTGCTGCTGCTTTAGTTTATAATTTAAAGGGCCTTCATACTCAACCACTCTACTATGTTATTGAGTTCTGGTTTGCACACTGATTTTAGACAAGGTTTTTTTTTTAATAAAGGAAGCTGAGTTAAGTTCACTCTCTGAATCCATCTGTCTGTCTCTCTCAATCTCTGTCTTTCTCTCTCTCTCAATCTATATCTCTATTACAGTTGTTACTTGATAACTCTGATTTCCAGCTAAACTTGACAATTGAATTGGAATATGTTCCTAGAAAGAAAAAAGAGAGACAGATAGAGGGGGAGAACTGTACATCAGTAGTAGAGGGGAAAGGGATCATGGAGCATAGAGGAAGAGGAGAAAGTACAGTAGCTTAGGTCTAAGACTAATTACACTCACTGCCCCTGAGTGTGTTCAGGCTCTGCGACAGAAACTCACTGCCCCTGAGTGTGTTCAGGCACTGTGACAGGAACTCCTTGCCCCTGAGTGTGTTCAGGCACTGTGACAGGAACTCATTGTCCCTGAGTGTGTACAGGCACTGTGACAGGAACTCATTGTCCTGTGTGTGTACAGGCACTGTGACAGGAACTCCTTGCCCCCTGAGTGTGTACAGGCACTGTGACAGGAACTCATTGTACCCACAAACCACCTATGCAGGTTGTCACCACTATTATCTCCACTTAAACAAAAGGAAACTGAGGCAGAGTGACTTTCCCCAGTGTTTCAAATGGCAACAAGTGATCTTAAAGTCAATCTTTAAAGCCAGATAGTTTGACTTCAAGGTTATCTTGCTTAACCAGCA
This sequence comes from Ondatra zibethicus, assembly GCA_004026605.1. Classification (NCBI taxonomy): domain Eukaryota; kingdom Metazoa; phylum Chordata; class Mammalia; order Rodentia; family Cricetidae; genus Ondatra; species Ondatra zibethicus. The sequence goes on from PVIU01004154.1 coordinate 35,995, forward strand.
CACTTGATGGCTTCTATTCCCCTTACAAATGAACAATTTACAAAAAAGTTGCCAAAGCCTTTTCAATGGTAAAAGTGCATATGTTTAAATATAGATCAGAGTCTTAAAACATAAATTATATTAGAATATTACTAATTTGGTTGTATTTTAAGTGTTACAGAGTTTTTAAGAAGTTATTATAGAATATTACACCTTACATTCTTTCCCAAATTTAAGCAATGATACATGACCATTAACTGCTAATACGCATTTGTTAGTTAATATTTAAAGATTATTTAAACATTTATAAAGCAAAAAACTTTATGATAATATGCTTATTTCTTGACCAATATTAATTGAACATTATTTATTTATTTATTCAAAAAATGGTGTGAGGAAAATTAGATCTATCTTAAATAGAAAAAAAAACCTACCAATGTTACAAAGTACATGCTAAATGTTAATGTAAGGATACATTGTAAAATTATGGGAACTGAGAAAATGGAGCCATACTCTTGCCAAGTGTGGGAAAGCAGAGAAAGTCCCCTATATATACGTAGTAGCAATGTAAAGGGAATGTGGCAGGCTCAGCAGGGTCTGGAAGGAGCAGACAGCATCTCAGTCCAAAGGAAAAACGCAGTTTCTAGCACAGGCGCGGGAGAGGGTGCGGGTGCAGGCAGGATTGAGATATGACTTGGCCGTGTTAAAGAAACTGGGTTTCACCGGTGCTTATAACCAATCGGAAAGCATGGTTCTGTCTACTTTCTGATTCAGTGTCATTGCAGTGTGTCTCTCCTGTGGGGACAGTCGAGGAGACCACCAACAGAAATGGAATGGAAGGCAGCAGAAAGATGGTGGCGTGCTCTCCACTGTAAAGGCTTGTTAGCTAGCTTGTGGCACTTTGGAAGGGATGGGGAGTTGTCAACAGCCTAGGTCACCACAGGGGCCGTGGCCAAGAAAGAGGGACATTGGCACCTTCCCTCTCTCATCTTCCTTCCCTGTGGCCATGAGGTGAGCAGCTCTGCTCTACCACACACTGTCCCCATGGCGTCCTGCATTGCCACAGGTCCAAAAGCAAAAAAGAATGCTCAGGAAGGAAACTGTAAGCCAAAGGAAACATTTCATTCGTCTACACTGATTTCTCAAGTCTTTTGTCACAGGACTAGGAAGTGACTAACACAGGTCTTAGGATTTAAGATAAGACGGTAGTGGAGGGGGAGATTTTATGGGGGAGATGTGTTTCCCTAAGGGTGGAGAAGGTATCTCCCAGGGAGCTTGATGATAACTGGGCTCTTTATAGTAATATCCACCTGAAATCAGATAGTCTAGTGGAGCTAAGCCTTTAAGATGAAATAGCTACAAATGTGACAAACACAACTCTTGGTGCCTTTTCTCTGTGGGGAAGCAAATCAAGGAATAACAAACAACAGAACTAAAAGTTTACCATGTTCCTAATAAAACATGGAGCGAACTGCTGAGGCTAACAGTTGTGTAAATATGCCTAGTGCACCAGAAATACACACACGCTCCCGACTTGCGCCATAACTTACAGCATCCTTAAATCAACTTTAGAAACCTATTTATAACTATGTAGCAGGAGTGCATATAATATACAAGGGCTCGGAGTCTTTTATTCCATGCAGCATATAGTCTGTTTGGCTTTAAGTCATTTCTTTTATTAAAGTTTACAAACTTGGAATATTCCAAGTGAAGTTTAGCAAATATGGAATACACTGAGGGTTTCTTTTAGCAGATATTATCTCATCCTGAGGTTTTAAAAAATGATAGTTTTCTTCAGAGACAACACGCTGCAGTAAAAGCTCATAGAAAACTACTGTTCCTATTAGCTCCATCCCTGCTCCCACTCAGTTCACCTCTAGCAGGTTTCTTTCTCACAGTGCATACAATTAGTAGACAAAGAACATAGTCTCAATATCCTAAATAATGTCAAATTATTCAAAATCATATTAGCATGCTTAAATACTATGTCTAAAATTTTGGTGCAGTTTAAATATATCCCTGGCATAATTCAGATATTGTTGATAAAATGGTATTGAGATTTAAAGTCTTAAAGAAGTAGGTAGGTCCTGCAAGCTTCTCCTTCACCAGTGGAGTCAAGGTCCTCGTGCACAGGGTTTCACACAGCATGCAGTGGGCTTGCCCTTTCACCTTTACCACATGAGAGCACAAGAGATCCCCCCCACAGAGAGCAAATCCTGACCGCCTTGTTGTAGCCTTCTGTGCCCCAGAACCACTGACAAATAGATCTGCTCTTTATAAACTACTTAGCCTGTGCGCTGTTCTTTTGTAGCAGCCTAAAATGGATTAAGACCAGTCTAAAACTCCATTTGAAGTTCCTGAAAAGCCACAGGCTCCACTTGCAATAATGCCTGCTCCGTGCATGTAAACAGGCTTCAACCCCGGCCATTTGGCTTTTAATCATCAGCCACCAAACTGAAAATAAATGTGTCCTCACCGGCTTCACCTCCCCAGTTTTCACCCAACAATGTGACATAGAAATATCCTCACACAAACATTAAGGCTCGAATGCTTCTTACTAAGAGTCAAGAATCAACCATAAAATGAACCTCGAGAAATACGCTACATAGTGAACATGAAGATGTGCACAGTGTGACAAATGACTCAGCCAGTGTCACTATCCACAAGGCCATGCAGATACCCATGAGGCCATGTGGGTGCCCACAAGGCTACGTGGAAGTAAAACTTTGAATCTTTTACTTCACTTGGTTTCTGCTCAGCTTGTCCCTAAATTTCTTTGCTTATTGGTTATATCCTTCTGCTGCTGGCTTTGTTTCCACTTCTTTTTTCTGTATTGACTATAGGTTTCTGAATTATTAACCTGATATTTTCCCCTAAAACATGCATTTAACACAAATAACTGAGTTCTGCTTATGGAACTTAATAATTTTATTTTTGCAAATAATATGAAAAAACTCAAAAATACAACCAAAGCAAGATTTTGAAGTGAAGCAGCAAAAAGCTTTGCACTTTGCAAATGTTTTTTGTTTAAAAACCTTTAGTAAAACTTAAAATACATGCAGGCGGATCTTTGTGAGTTCAAGGCCAGTCTGGTCTGCAGAGCTAGTTCAGGATAGCTAGGGCTGTTGCACATAGAAATCCTGTCTTGAAAAACCCAAAATAAAATAAAATATAAACTGAAATAGCACTGATATTCAGTGTAACTTTACTTTAAATGTGCCATTGTATAAGTTGTCCGCACTTTTTGAGATGATTTTTTTATTGATTCTAAAGGGTTTCGCCATCTTATCAAAGTCACATTGTGGTTTCAAGGTTGGGAGGGAACAATGCTGCAGAACACACCTTCAGGATTCAGTTCCAGAGGCAGTCTCGGTAAATAAGATTCTCTAGCAGAAGAAAGGAAACAACGCCCCCGTATCGATTGCACTCTGCCCGCCAGTGCAGGTGTGAGCTGTGACCGGATGCAGCACGGCTGGGGTTGATGTCTGTGACTTTACTGCCCACTTCACCCTGGGAAGCAGCCAGTTTGTGATACAGGTTTCCACATAGTCTTTTTTTTCTAGGTACAAATTATTTTATTTATTTGTTAATTTTATCTTTTCCATTCTCTCAATTATTTATTCATCTTTCATCCTATAAATATTTTTTTATTTTTTATTGCTTTATAAATAATACCATTCAAAATTTCCACTTCTTCCCCTCCTCCCACTTCCCTCCTGCTCCCCCACTCACCCTCCCCTCCTCCCCCTCCAGGTCCTAAGAGAGGGCAGGGTACCCTGCCCTGTGGGAAGTCCAAGGCCCTCCCCCCTCTATCCAGGCTTAGGAAGGTGTGCATCCAAATAGACTAGGATCCCAAAAAGCCAGTACATGCAGTAGAGACAAATCCCAGTGCCATTATCAATGGCTTCTCAGTCTGCCCCAATTGTCAGCCACATTCAGAGGGAGAGTCTGATCCCATGCTTGTTCAGTCCCAGTCCAACTGGCTTTGGTGAGTTCCCATTAGATCAGGCACACTGTCTCATCCACAAAGTCTTTCGGAAGAGCTTCCTAATAATTTGGAGGTCACAGCAGGGATGATAAACCAATGACCTGGACAAAGCTAAGCCTGACTTGAAGCTCCAAGAGGAAGTCATCTCCGAAGAGGCTTCCTCAGGTATGCTTTGCCATCTGAGCTCTAGAATAATAGGCAGAAGTGAGCAAATGACCTCTTGGGAGGGTTAAATGTATCTGATACATATAAAAGAACAAGCACCACAAGGAACATAGTAGCCTACATACTCTGCTTATAACACCTTTGATGTGGGATGTCCTTCTGTACAGTGCAAATATGTGCTGCTTTTATTGGCTGATGAATAAAGCTGCTTTGGCCTATGGCAGGACAGAATATAGGTGGTCATAAAATCTCAGCAGAGATTCAGATAAAGACGGGCGGGGTCAAAGGAGATGCCAAAAGCCATGGAGCAACAAGACACACTATAGAACAGGTAACTCCACGAAGCCATGTGACGATAAACAGATTATTAGAAATTGGTTAATTTATATGTAAGAGCTAGCCAGTAATAAGCCTGAGTCATTGGCCAAGCACTTATGATTAATATTAAGCCTCTGAGTGATTATTCTATAAGTGGCATGGGGACTGGCAGGTGGGAGAGAAATCAGGGTCCAGTGGGAAAGGATGAGACAGAAAAGAGTTTCCAGCTATATATCTTAAAATTTTCCTTCTGTTTTTCGTGTTACTCCTTCTTTGTTGTTGTTTATTGAGTCTATTTGTTTCTGTAATTTATCTCCCTTTCTGGTGTCAGGCTTAAACACAATCTCAGATGCACACCTTAAACTTTGAACACATACATGCTGCCCAATAGACACCTCAAATTAACATGTATCTAGCTGGCACCCTGCCTTCCTGCCAAGCGTGTTCCCTCCCCAGTGTTTCTCTAAAAATGTCACCACAATGCACACCACGCCAGGAATCACGCTGAACTCTCATCCTCTGATCTTCCAGCACCATCAAGTCCTATAGATGCTACGTCTTGAACATAGCCCTTCCCTTGCTGAACCAACCTGATCCAGACTGCCACCATGTCTCACTGACCACCTATTGGTCCTTCACTGCTGGCATTCCTTAAGAAGTTTCCATAAAGCAAAGCAAAAAATTCTCAAACGCTCAAATCCAATCATGCCTCTAGTCCTTTGCTTAAAACTCATTCATGTTTTAGTGAACATGCCCACAAAGTTTATCATGAACTCTGGCCTTGCACATTTAAAAAAAAAAAATCATTGACTGTTATTTATTCTTGTACATCTTTCAACTCTTCAAAGCTCTGTCAGCTTGAGCATGTTTGTTCCTCAGCCAAGGACTTCCTTAGCTATTTTTTCTCAATGAGATTTTCTCCATCACATAACCTGGGTGCCATATTGTTGTCATATGTTCATAGAAAAAATATTCTTTTTGTCTCAGGAGTACTTACTCTTTATTTCACCATTGAAAGTTAGCATATAAATGAACTATATTACAAAGTGTAACACTAAGAAGGAAAGTGTCTGTTTTCTTCCATAAATTATATTGTAATTAAACCTATTCCAAATGATGATATTTAAAACATTCGGATATGTACAAAATCCATACATAGAAAAATATCATCAGTGATATGCACACAAAGTCAAAGAAAGAGGGGAGAAAAATAATCATGAATTCAGATCAATAATTACCTGTTCCATTCTTTAAAGGACCTTGGCAGTCAACACCATCTCTGCACACCAAACCCTGAACACCAATGCCATTCCCAAAGCTTTGCTGAAATCAAGGATTGCTCATTAAACTGATGAAATGATCCCTGACACAAATTTTTGACTTGACTATTGAATATGAACACTCCATTATACATTTGGTAGACCTCGAACTGGAACAAAAAGACCTTGAGCATCTTCTAGAAACTAGCAGTAAGTGTCCTTTATGTGAGACACATACAAGATATCAGTATACAAACAAAAAATAACTTTTTAAATTTAACATGCGGTGCTGAAGAAAGGTTCAGTGTTGTGGTATATTTTCATCACACCCTGATACACCCGAGGCAGCCAAAAAAGTTTACCTTGAATCAGAGGTTGGAGCTAGCTACTAGTTGACCAGAATTCAGAATTAACCATGGAGGTTTTAGAGAACCTAGGACATATAGAGACACAGGAAGTAGTAGGGAGGGGCTTAGAAAGATTCACAGGTCTTTTGGATCTAGGAAGGAGAAAGTTCACTGGTCGCTTCTCTGCCATTTCTCTGATCAATCAGGTTTTTACCCTGGTATCTAACTGCTGAGTTTTATTTAATAATGGAACAATTTAAGTACTCTGTTTCATCTAGTGTTCAATGTGTTGCCAAAGCAGTGAACCTGCAGCCAGTTTTGTCTCCACCGCCACAGTCCTTCTGTGAGAGTCCAGGATTTTTCTGTTGCAGTCTTTCTACAGCAGCCTCCAACTGCTGCCCACCCCAGGCCCCAAATGCTGCTAGGGTTAGCCACCCACAGCTGGCCACCTCTGTCATTCAGGTAGCCTCTATGCCTTCTCTTCCAGCTACACGGGATTTCCCAGGACTTCCTCCCACGGCCTCCAATCTAGACCAACTCAACTGTCTTGACACTGGCTCAGACTTGCTCTGGCTTTTACTGTTGTTGCAACTGCCAGAAGCTGTGGAGGGACCTAGACAAGTACCACCTGAGTCGTCTGCCCAGCCATGCTGAGCAGAGACAGCTAACTACACAGCCTTCGTCCCAAACTGAGCACAGCTGACCCAGTTGGTTCCCATTACCCAACTCTGCCTTCACAGTCATCTTCAGCAGGTCTGGTGAGATACATGTGAACTCTTAAAGGGGGAATCAGGGTTTTTAAAAAGGGAAAGATCTTTTCCATGTTAAGAATAAGAATATTACCATGCAAGAAGTTAGGGCCCTGTGTAGTGCTACTGGAGATGAATTGCAAACAAAAAATAAATGAGGGGATAAAACACTTAGCTGGGATTGACATAATTTTGATTGTAATTACTATCACTTTAATAATTCATATTTAATAGTTAAAAATGTGGTTTGATAGCTGTGCCAAATATGAAAATTTGACTGATAAGATACAAGCCATAGAAAGACTTGCTATTGATAAGATGCAAGCCTTCGAAAGACTTACTAATAAAAATAATTTAAAAAATTGACTGGTAAGATATAAGATCTACTAACAAGAATAAGAAAAATAAGCAGCTACAGACAAAGGAATTTAGAGTAGAATCTACTGCACTATTGAATTATAAAATTGAAGAGGAGTGGCCCAAAATTATCAGAAAACCAACCTTAGTTTGCGTTCACAGTTCCTACTCATGATAATTCCTAGCCTGTTAAAAGGTATCAATGGAAACTTCTTCCACAAGGGATGCTAAATAGCCTTACCGTGTGTCAATATTTTATATAACTAGTCATTGGTAATAATTCATAAACAGTTTCCTTGAGCTATAATTTATCATTATATGAATGATATCTTACTAGCTGATTCAGATGCAAATACCTTAGAAAAATGTTTGAAGAAATAAAAAAATGCTCCTGAAAAAAATACAAAGAGAATATTCTATTATATACTTAAGATATAAAATAGGTTTACAAAAACTTCAACCCCAAAAGTTACAAATCAGGAGAGATTTAGGATAATAAAGAAAGGTTAATAGTTAGACATCTGTAACAATCAAACTTAAAATTTTTATGATCCTAGTCAGGGAGCAAATTAAGCAAAGGAAATTAGACCCAAAGATATCCTGAAATAAAAGGGGCATATATAGGGATGATAGGATAAAAGGGTAGATTTTACACTGAAAAGGCCACCAGCCTTTTATTTCACAATGGTATGAATTTTTGTATATTTATACAACTTTAAGTTAATTTTTGTTATATTGTATGTATGTTTTTACTCTTGCTTAAGATATTTTTGTATATTGATACACATTTAAGGTTATTTTGTTATACTGTATACATGTTTATACTCTTGTTTAAGGTATTGTACCTATGAAGCTCATTTAAAAATGTAAAGATTTAGTTCTTGAAAGCTATTTAGGACAATAAAGAAAGTTTAATAGTTAGATATCTATAACAATCAAGCTTATGTTAGGTATATTTTCAAGTCAATCAGAGATATATTTTAAACAGATAGATGGTCTTTAAACCCTTAGAGAGCTACAGAATATGTCATTTAAAATGTTTTAATAACATAAGGCTTTTCATGACAGTGAGATACATTTGCTCTTGGAAGCACCAATTTATTTCAAAAAAGAATAGTAGGCATTAAAGAACCTCCATATGGAGTTTTCTTTGTGCCAAAGTTAGCCATTTGGGCAAGAAAATGCCCTTGCCCTGACTGCTGACAAGATGCTGTTCAAATTAGACAAGCAGGGCACAAAAGAAGGTGACTGTCAAACTTTGCCAATACAAGGTAGTACAGTCCTTCAAAATTTCCTGTTTCACAAAAAAGTCATATATTCTAGATCTGTAGGCAGATGCCCCATCAGTGCAGTGGAACCTTGGGGTGACTGTCCAGACAACCAGATGTCTCTGCCATTTCTTTAGTTTTGGAAGTTATTTGCTCTACACTTTCTGTTTACTTGGGTAATGTTTTATCCTCAGGTCGCTGAGGATAGTTATAGTTACAGTTTTCCTTAGTTATGATAGAAGGTAAATTAGGTACAAAACTTTGGACTCACCAAGAAATGATAGCTAATGGAGTATTTTCTCTGAATTTGCCAATTCAAATACAAATGGACTGGACATTGTAAATGTAATTCTTACCTGATAATTGTTCTTATTGTATATACTTTTACTGTGTTAAAGTTAAAATTTCCCTTTTTATTTAGACAAAAATCAGGAAATGTTATGAGATATTTTGATTGCAATTCTGTCACGCCTGATGCTGACAATAAAGTTTACCTTGAATCAGATGGCAGAGCTAGCTACTAGCTGGCCATAATTAGTCATAGAGGTTTTAGAGGATGCAGGACATATAGAGACTCAGAAAGTAGCAAGGAGGGCCTTGGAAATATTCACAGGCCTTTTGGATCTAGGAAAGAGAGCAGAGGTCATTGGTCACTTCTCTGATAAATCAGGTTTTTACCCCAATATCTGACTCCTGAGTTTTATTTAATAATAGAACAATATAAGTAACTCAACAACTCAGAGTTAAGAACACTTGACTATTTTTGAAGACAACTCCAGTTTGTTTCCCATTGCTCATACTTGGTTCACAACTGCCTGCCGCTCCAGCTCCCGGGGATCCAATGTCCTCTTTGACCTCTGTGGATACCCACACATAGGCACACATTCACACACATATTAGCAATAAATCTCTTTTGAACTTTTTAAGTCTGTCTAAAATAATAATACTTTAAAGTGTCATGTTAAAAGAAAAAACAGATACTATTACTAAAAAGTTAAAGAATAAAATGATGGTTGCTTTAAAAATATTTTTGCTTCATTTTTTTTAAAAAAAAAAAAAAACAGAACCTCACCATGCAGCTCAGACTGCCCTTCATTTAGTTTCACAGTAATTCCCCTATCTCAGCTTCCTAGGTACTGAGACTGCAAGTGTGAGCCCCCTCCCAGCTGATTTTTATCTTCTTGTGCCTCTCACTTCCTCCTCCTTTCTCTGCTGCTTATTCTCCTTAACCCAACCCTCTGCTGCCCATGTAATGTCATAGATGTGCCTCTGAACTGGAAATTAGCCAGAAGAACCCAACATAGAATCAAAAGATTTCTTTTATCTGAAAAGAAAAGTGTGATTTGTGTTGAAATCAGTATGAGGTCGAGTAATAGATGGGTGAACAAGAAAATGTCATACAGTAACCTTTAAAAAATAACTAGAACAAGAAATTGCTTCTATAAATTAATGTCAGATCATTTTTAAGTAAAGGCAGAATCAATTCTATAAGAGGTAAATAAGTGTAAAAGGTTAAATTGTTTCTTTTGTCTTGGTGGTGTTGTGTGTGCTGGAAAAATAACCCATGGTGACTGAACTCCAGGTTGGTCGGACCTGCTGGAGACCTGGTTCTTCACAAAATTAAACACAAGGCTTAAGCCTGAAAACTCCACTTTTTTTCACCAAGTGATTTCTGAAAATTTGTTTAAGGATTCTACCAAGCAATTAGCATACACTCTGGAAATTGAATAGAGAATAAACTTATCCACAAAAAGCTTTCATTTTTCTTTTAATCATACAGCTTTGGAAGAGACAAACATCTATGGAGAAGGGACACACGCCTCTAGGGTCACATCAAATAATCCACTTTCCTCAGTGACACCCAGAGAAGAACCCTGCTCCCTTTATCTAAACTGTAACTCTATAATACTCCTTGCTTCATAATTCTTAATATTCTCTTAAATCACGTTGGCATTCTAACACACAACATATTGGACTCAATGATTCAATTTATCAGTCTCTTTCCCCTATAACATCAGCACTATGAAACAATGTTTGAACTCATCATTTCCAATACTGTGTTCCCACAAATAGAACAGGATCTGGCAGGTAGCAAATGTAGATACTGAATGATTTTTTAAAAGAATATTGATGACCCATATATTTGCATGGCACAGTTTAAGACAGTAAGAATTATCACCAAAGATTCAATTTAGAAATGGCTTATTGCACTAACAATGAGAGAACAATTATCACCTTGAACATCCACTGTGCTGAAATCACTTCAGGTGGCCTCCTTAGAAACTGCCAAGATTTCTATCCGCATTGACCTAATTGGCTGTCCTCTGGCTTTAGAAATCATAAGAGGCAAATTGACTACCCACAGAGGAAGAATGGAGAAACAGAAAGTGCTGGGAATTTTAGGCTTCTCTTATGGTAGACTCACCATGGCCAGAACAAACATAGTAGGGTATATGAGAGCAAAGAGTCACTTCATCAACGACTGGGTCAAAAGCAGGGACAGGAGTGAGGGGGGGTCTCAGTTAATCAGTCACCCCTATCCCACACACAGGAAGTGGAAAGGTTGCTAATTCCCAGGAAAGCCAAGTATTGATGCTGGAGATTTGACAAGGTGAACTGAGCATGGTGGTCCGAATGAAAATGTCCTCCATCGGTTCAGAGGGACTGGCATTAGTGGAGGTGTGGCCTTGTTGGAGGAAGTGTGTCACTGGGGGTAAGCCTTGAGGTTTCAGAAGCTCAAATCAGGCCCGGTGGCTCACTCTCTCTTCCAGCTGCCTATAGATCCAGATGTAGAACGCTCAGCTCCTCCTCCAGCACCATGTCCCTCTGAACCTGTAAGCCAGCCCCAATTAAATGTTTTCTTTTACAAGAGTAGTGGAAGTCATGGCATCTCTTCATGACAATAGAACCCTAACTAAGATATTGAGTGTCATTCAGATACTCCAGCAGCACTGAGGACCTCTTTATTTTCCCCCATAGATGTCAGATACTCCAATATTGTAAGACTAGTCACTTTATTCTAAGAATATATGCTTTTTCCCAATATCTGTCTTTTTCTACCTTTCTACCTCAAATTCCAGTTTCCTCCAGTTCAGTCACAAACCTCTGTTCTTATCTTCCTTGATGTACAGAAATGCACACATTCCAAAGCACATTTGCACACATGATTTCACTCGTACCCATAAACAGCGGACAACATTTATGCTCTCTCTAATTCTACATTTCTCTCCTTGTGCTTCCAGGCTCCACAGCTCACTCTACCTAAGTCTGGGAGGGTTTACCAGGAACACCCCTGTTACTGATGATAAAAATGAAATCAGTTTCTTATGCTGAAAAGCACCCCAGAGCAACTGAGTTTCTGTTGTTATTGCTGTAATGAAACTGCTTGGCAATGATTCACATCAAAGCAATCTCTTTCAGAGTGTGAATGTTCTAATAATAATGATGAAATTCAATTCTCTGTCCCAGGAAGACACTGTATGGTTTACACATAATCATCTCAACAATTATGAGGTGTGCTCTACACATCAATGTCACAGAAAAAGAAACTAAGACTTACAAATGTTGACTAGTTTCTAGGGATATGGCTCAGTGGTTAAGAGGTTGAACTTCCATCACCTATATAGAAGCTTAGAAACATCTGTAACTCCAGTTCTAGGCAACCTCCACAGGTAACAGGCACCCACGTGCGTGCAGGCAAAATATTCATAGACATTAAATAAACAGTAGAAAGAGAGAGAGATGGATGGATAAAGAGATGATAAATATTTTTAAAACTTGTTGCCAGGCCTATAGAGACGGCTGATGCAGTAAAGGCACCTACAGAGAATCCTTGGTGACCTAGGTTCCAGTCCTGGAAGCCATGTGAAAGGAGAAAGAGATAACTGATTCTACAAAGTTATCTTCTGACTTCCACATGTACACACCTCCCAGCCTCTTGTCATACATACAATAATAATAACAATAAATTTAATAAAAGTCTTTTTTTTTTAGTTTGACTACATTGCCCAAGAGAAGCAGTTTGGGGAGTGTGAGTCTGACCTTCAGTCTCTAAGCAGGGCACTTCACATGTTGCATGTTGGGATAGGCACTATTCTGATACATGGGGCAGGAAAACGGGCCTGAAGAGTCATGTGAAAAAGTCATCTACAGTCCCAGCAGAGGCCCTGGGGTAAAGTAAGCCTACCAACTGCCTAGCTCCATTGGGGTCCTGCAGGGAATAAGGGAAGCAGCAGGAAAGAGGCAAGGGAACGGGCTGAAGTAGAGCTGCAAGAGACCACACAAGCCCAGCTACCAACTCATCCCCAACACCAGCTTTTTGACACACACACACACACACACACACACACACACACACACACACACGCCTCCCTTCTTTAGTTCTTTGGTGATAATAGAGAGTCTTCTTTTTAAACTTCATGACAACCACTGCAGTTAGGAGCTAGGAGATGACAGGACATAGCCAAAGCCTTGGTCATTAGCCTGTCAATTCTGCAAATATTAGAGCGAGCTCTTGTCATTATATTCATTTACAAAGCAGCCTGGAGTCTCCTCTACCACCACCACCACCACCATGCTCTGGGCCTTCACTTTTCTGTGCATAACTTTTCTTGTCTATAAAATAAAGACAAGAAGGGCCCTGTGCTGTGGCAGACAGAGCCAGGCTTCAGAAACAGACGGCCACAGCACCAGGGCAGAAAGAGGAATGGCGAGAAATTGTGGGGAGCCCAGGAAGGCCTGAGTGATTGTGTGCGGATGATGTGGACACGGCCACATCAAGGACCCCTGTGCCTCAGACCCACGGATGTGGCAGAGCCTTCTCCAGGTGAGACTCACGAGGGTAAAGCTTTCTCCATATGGGAGTGCAAACGTTGACAGTGTGTGCAGGAAATGCCTACCTTAGCTTTCTCCTGTTTACAACCTGAAGACTGTTCTGTCTACAGAGAGGCTCCCCTACTGAGACTGACCAAACCTGCCTCCTTGTTGACTGTGCCTAATAACCCTGTTTCTTTGCTCAGCTATCTGCAATGACCCTGTCCCACTGTCCAGCTGTATGCAATGAATATCAGGAGCTTCAAGGATGTTTTGACTTCTCCATCTGAGAGCCCGGACCATGCAATCCCATCTTTTCTGTGTCTCTGTGACTTTCCTCAGTTCTTCATCACCCCTCGTTAGAGTTCAGGGACTCAAACCATGCATGGACTTGGCAATAAATAAATGAGGTCACGTGTAATATAGTCAGAGCGTCACCTGGTCGAGGGTGACTTCTGTACACATTTGTTCTCTAACTAATATATGATCATTGGGATTCTAAAATTATCTAACAATTCCATGAAAAATTAGACTTTTCATCTGTTCCTCCAAGGAAGACTGTGAAGTAGACACTAATACCGTTATCTGTAATTATTTCCAATTTTACAGAAAGCTCACAAAGGGCTCCAAATTACAAGGCAACAAATGATGAGTCCAGTGCCTTTCACAGGTAAAGATAATCATATTTACATTATGATTCATAACAGTAGCAAGATTACAGTTCTGATGTAACAACAAAAAATAATCTTATGGGGGAGCACCATAACATGAGGAACTGTGTTAAAGGGATGTAGCATTAGGAAGGTTGAGAACTACTGATTTAGACAGTAATCAAGTCTAACACTGGACCCAAACTATTAACCACCATGCTAGTTCAATCAATGATAATATTTGGCATTAAGTTTCAAATGTTTCTAAGCATTATCCTAATAAATAAATTTACACCTCTTTCTTCAATTAATTCTCACAGTCACCTTTATGAAAGCAGAACAATTAATGTTCCTATTTTGCAAAAGAATAATAAACGAGATTAAGTGCTAGGTAGCATGGCCAGGATCAGACATCTAGTGTGTGACCAAGATATGTTCATCTCATAGGAAAAAGTAAATTGAAGGAGAGGTCCTGGATTCCAACCTCTGTGAATTTGTACCAGACAAAGGACCACAATTTCCTGAGAGGGCTCCCCCTCCTCTCGGCTCAACTCAACAGTCTCCAAGCCAGCATGACTGAGCGAAATACTGAACACAGGAGCCCTAGAAGAAGGAGCTGATTAAATGCTAATGTACTCTCTGATTTGCATCCCTATTCAATCATTTTGCCTCTTCTACTAGCAGCTATTTTCAGTAGCCATCCTATATAATTTGAAAAGGATATAATTTACTATTAACAAATAGGGATCAATTTTCCTAGGAAGCAAACCTTCATTTCATTCCTGTCCTGAAGAAGTCAGAGATAACACAGACAAAGGCAGTCACTCACTGTATGCTACCACATACCAAGAGGAGAATCAGTCAATGTGTGTTTAGGTAAAGCCCACAGAACGGAAGAACAGCACTTCTTGGTGTTGGTGGCTGATAGCTGAGGAGGTGCTCAACAGGACTAGTGAACTCTTGCCGTCTCTGTGCAAATTAGGAAAATGAGCCGCGGCTTGGAAAACAGAACAGAAGCTGGCAGCCTGGTAAACTCAAGCCTCCACACCGCAGACCGAGGACATGGTGTGTGTCCTCTGGATAGCTTAGTGGACCAGTAGTTGCATAGGAAGGTCTTTTCAGAATTTTGAGAAACTTGGTCAAGAAGAAGATCTTTTAAGAAAAATTACAAGGCTCAAAAAAGAAGGTTCCATTCCTAGCTGAGGATCAACTGGCACTTGATTGCTGCTGGGAGAAAGAATTGGCTTTAGTTTTTATGGTTGGTTGACCACACCACAGGGTAAGCTCCTACTCAAGAGTAGTTGGGCAATACAGTTTAAATGCAATGGGTTTTCAAAACGAAAAAAGAGAACGCAAAGTTGGAGAGGTGTGGAATCTGGGAGGAGTTGGGAAGGTGACTATGATATCAATCAATACATTGTATGAAATTCTCAATTTAATTAATAAAATTTTTTGTAAAGAAGGTATAAGCAATGTTTCTTCATAGGGCAATTGTGTGGAAATGTGCTATAGGAAGGCTAACTGGTCAATAGTTAGAAGAAAGTTACTGGATCCTTTATATTCATGGCAGAAACAAATATTTGATTTATCAGGGCAATTAAAATAAATCTCCCAACCAGGACACATGAGGAAGAGATAAATAAAAGTTAAGAACGTGCATGGGCTGTTCAGAAGGTTATCTTACCTGAAGAGAAGGGTTGATGTTCAATTGTAAGGTTCTGAATTAATTACTGACCAACTAATACTGAATTCACACACACACACACACACACACACACACACACACACACACATCCCTGTATTCTGGGAAAAGAGGAAAACATATTGAGGATAAAGGTAATAAAAGTGACTGCTTCGAAAGACACATGCTTTTGCAAAACCATGCAGAAAGCCCAGGATCTCTGAGCAGCAGAAGGGGCGTGCACTGGGCTCCTTAGTCTCAAGCATCTCCATGAGCACTGACAGCTTTACGTGTGAGGAGACAGAAGGTTAAGAAGTGAGGGACATCACCAGGATCTCAAAACATAATAGGATTTAAGTCAACAGTCTAGCTCCAGGCCTTTCCGAGTTGGCCAGCATGCTAGGCCCCGTAGGTCAAATTCTGGACCCAAGCTATAGTAAGAATGTGGGTGCAAGCACTGGACATAGCAGTTTTGATGCTCTTCCTAGGGGAGGAGCCAGGACATGTCGATGCTAGAGAGGAAAACGCCTAACCAGAGCGGTGTGACAGGAATAATGAGGTCTAATTACTACAGAAATGACTCCTTGACTAACTGGGCAGTTCCTTGCCAACCAGAAAGCTTCATAATAAACCAAACGCAGTGGACTTCCATGCTTGGCTCCATCTGCCCTCTTTGGAAATACGGAGAACCCGGTTTGCTGCATGGGCGTTTGTGTAATGACTCTACTGTTATCAGCCGCGGCAATAGTCCCAGGAAGTGTTTCGTGTTTACACAGCAGCCTTCGACACGGGAACAAAAGCACCTGGCAAACATTTGCATTTTTATTATTGATGGCTTAGTTTAATAAAGTGACTTTCTGTCAAAGAGCTTATTAATCATTGCACACACTCCTGTGACACATAAGCGAGCAATCCATCTCTACACTGTGCAGAGTCCAGAGCCTCGGAGCCTGCCCATAACTGCTGAGCAGGACTGACTGAGCCCAGAAGGCAAGCACGAGAAAGCCAGGTGCGCCCACCAGCACTTCAAGCTTCTTACTCTGAACTACCTGGAGTACAAAGGCTTTCCCACCCACCTGGTCCCCGCTCTGCACACTTTCCCTTAGGCTGGATCCACTCTTCCTCCTCGGACTGCACACCCCGCCACCTGGTTAGCCCACCACCAACCCCACCACCCCCATCTCCAAACCCACTCTGCTCCTTGTGAATTCTGTTCCTCTTCCCAGAAACTGTCTTTCTAACTTCTGTGCTATCGAAAATATTGTTAGTCAGCCATCTGCTACACAGCCAGCCCGATACAGCTCATGTAAAAGAGAACAAGTTCGCCTGTCTCACAGTTTGGGTGTGTCTCAGCCTATGGTAGGTGAGCTTTTCTGCTTTTTGCCTGTGATAGCCCCTCGTGCCAGGAGCAGGTATGGAAGCAAAAGCATTCGTTTCAAGGCTATGAAGAAAGAGGGAGAGCCAGAGTCCCACCATCCCCTTAAAATAGTGGGAAGACCTCTTTCTCAACAAGCATCACCTCTCACTTCAAACAGTACCTTCCTGGGACCCAGGCTTTCCCACATGCACCTTTGGGTGACAGTCCGAGTGGAAAGCATAGCAAACATATGCACAGTTACACTGCAGCACTTTCTCCTTCCTGAGTGAAGTGGTCTGAAGCCTGAGACTCCTAAGACATCCTCAGGGAAAACCCAGTCTTCTGAAGACACGGTTCACCACTGCCATGTTCCTTCTCTGGCAGGGGTGCAGCCACCTTCCAGAGACAATGTGCGTGATGACATGATGACAACTGATTGATGAACAGACATGAGAACTCTGCCGGCTTTTGTTAAACCCGTCACTAAGCAGATGTGCAGGATCCACTTTGTTATCAGGTGATTTTTCACTCCATAAGAAAACAACCTTTGTAAGAGGACAGTGTCGCCGATGTCAGTCTGAAATGGGTTTGGTGTTTGGAAGGGTTGCTAATCTTCATATAAACATGTGATATTGATGGCATATTTTAACTGACTCAGATGCCAATAATTGTGCCTGCCATGTTGATGAATCCCAGTACAATTTAGAAACCATGTCTTCTGAAGGCAAAGGCGTAAAAGTCGATCTCACAAGCAAACCAGTGAATGAACATGTGTGTACACTAGTTCTTCAATAGAAAAAGATACAGACTTGAGGAATGGGTGTAGTCAGCTCGTTGTCTCTACCTAAATTATCTGTTATAAAAGATAATGAATTCTCAATAATTAAAAACTGATTTCTTGTAACTCAACTACCATAGGGATTATACGAGACAGAATAGGCATGGGCAGAATTAAGCTAATTGAAAGAAAAGGATAAAGAAATAAATGCACATTGCCAAGCTCATCTTTCAGACCCCTCTAAGTCTCCACCTGCCTTCTGCTCCTCCTTCAGCTGCCCAGGAATCTACTTCTCATCCCTACATTTGCTGGCCACCACTACCTCACCATGGTCGTTCACTGCACCTGGACTCTTAGATATCATTTCATGCTTCAACCTGAACATTGTGAGCCATACAATTTTATCAGCCAAAATAAATTTAAATAATCTGTTAATCCTTTCAGACACAGTAGAAGTTCATCTACACAAGGACCTGCACAAGAAAATATTAATTCAGGGATGGGCTACAGTGAGACTCCAGCACCAGGTTCTCTTCCTTTTTCCAGAAAACACATGATTAAACTTCAGACTAATTCTCTAAACCCTCCAGAGTACTCTTTCTAAGCAGAATTGATGTGCTCACTTCCTGAACACAAAACATTTCTTTTATAAGTTGTGCTTGCGGTTGCTGCCTATTTTAATGCAGAATGACTATTAATCCGAGTGTGGATTCTATCTGTGGGAAGCCCGTGTCTGCAGCCTCAGTGGAACTCTGAAACACATACTACATACATAGAGAGGACCAAGAGGTGATTGACCAGACACCCGGCAGGATACCCCACTCTCTAGGCCCTCCATACTGGGTCAAAACCCATGGCCCCTCCCCCACCTGCCTGGGCTTCTCTAGCCAGCCAGCAGGAGAGTTTCCTGGAGGTAGGCTACTCAAAAACCCCTGAGACATAGGCAGTGACAGTACAGAGCAGACCAAGAACAGTTCCTAAGACACAGACAGACAGCCACTGCAAGGATTGGACCAAGATGGAAAGACACTGCTGGCATCAATTGAAGGAAGAGATGGGTAGGTGCCAATGCAAGAATTCATCCAACAATCTGAAAAGCAACATGATAACACAAGAACACAGTGGTCATACAATAGGAAGACTTGATCATCCTAACCCAAAAAAAGCAGAAGAAAACGATCTTAAATGTAACTTTATGAAGATGATGGAGACCTTTTAAGAGGAAATGAAAAATTCCCTTAAAGAAATGGAGGAAAAGACAAACAAAAATTGTAAGAAATTAATAAATCTCTCAAAGAAAACCAAGAAAAAACAATCAAACAGTAAAGCAAACAGTTCAATACTTGAAATCAGAAATAGAGGCAATAAAGAAAACACAAACCAAGGGAATTCTGGAAAATCTGGGTAAATGAACAGGAACTGCAGAGGCAAGCATAAACAAAAGAATACAAGAGATGAAAGAGAGAATCTCAGGTGTTGAAGATACTATAGGGGAAAATAGATTCATCGATCAAAAACAAAACATTAAATCCAACAAATTCTTAACACAAAACATCCAGGAAATCTGGGACACCGTGAAAAGACCAAACCTAAGAATAATAAGGATAGAAGAAGGAGAAGAACTCAGCTCAAAGGCACAAAAAATATATTCAACAAAATTATAGGAGAAACCTTTCCCAACCTAAAGAAAGACATGCCTGTGAAGGTATAAGAAGCTTACAGAACAACAAATAGACTGGATCAAAAAAGAAAAAAGTCTCCTCACCATACAGTAATCAAAACGCAAGACATACAGAATAAAGAAGGAATGTTAAGAGCTGCAAAGGAAAAAGGTCAAGTAAAATATAAAAGCAGACCTATCAGAATTACACCTGACTTCTCAGTGGAAACCATGAAAGCTGGAAGGTCCTGAGCAGATGTGCTGCAGACACTAAGAAACCACGGATACAAGCCCAGTCTACTATATCCTACAAAGCTTTCAATCACCATTGATGGAGAAAGCAATAAATTCCATGACAAAACCAGATTTAAACAAAAACCAACCACAAATCCAGCCCTACAGAAAGAAGTAGAAGGAAAACTCCAGCTCAAGGAAGCTAACTACACTCACAAAAGCACAGGTAGCAGATAACCTCACACTAACAAAATCCAAAGAAGGGAAACACACACACTACACTGAAAAATAACAGAAATTAACAACCATTGGTCATTAATATCTCTTAATTTTGCGGGCTAAAAGAATGGATATACAAGCAGGATCCAGCCTTCTGCTTCTATACAAGAAACACACCTCAACCTCAAAGTCAGACATTACCTCAGAGTAAAGGATTGGAAAAAGGTTTTCCAATCAAATAAACCTAAGAAACAAGCAGTGTGGCTATCCTAATATCTGACAAAATAGTCTTCAAACTAAAACCAATCAAAAGAGATGGAGAAGGACACTTTATACTCCTAACAGGAACAATCCATCAAGATGAAGTTTCAATTCTGAACATCTATGCCCCAAATATAAGATCACCCACATATGTAAAAGAAACATTACTAAAGCTTAAATCATACATCAAACCCCACATACTAACAGTAGGAGACTTCAACACCCCACTCTCCCCAATGGACAGGTCAACCAGACAGAAACCTAACAGAGAACTAACAGATAATAAGAGAACTAACAGATATCATGACTTAAATGGAATTAACAGACATCTACAGAACATTTCACCCAAACACAAAAGAATATACCTTCTTCTCAGCACCTCATGTAACCTTCTCTAAAATTGAAACATACTCAGTAACAGAGCAAACCTCAAGAGACACCAAAAAAACTGGGGTAACCCCCTGTATATTATCAGATCACCATGGTTTAAAATTAGAATTCAACAGCAACACTAATTTCAGAAAGCCCACAAACACATGGAAATTGAACAGTGATATACTGAACCACCCCTGGGTCAAGGAAGAAATAAAGAAAGAAATTAAAGGCTTCCTAGAATTCAACAAAAATGAAGGCACAACATACCCAAACCTATGGGACACTATGAAAGCAGTGCTAAGAGGAAAGTTCATAGCACTTGGGGCCTACATAAAGAAAGTGAAGAAAGTTCACACTAGTAACTTAACAGCACACCTGAAAGCTCTAGAACAAAAAGAAGCAGACTTACCCAAGAGAAGAAGAAGATAGGAAGTAATCAAATTGAGGCTGAAATCAACAAAATAGAAACAAAGAAAACAATACAAAGAATCAATGAAACAAAGAGCTGGTTCTTTGAGAAAATCAACAAGACAGACAAACCCTTATCCAAACTAATCAAAAGACAGAGAGAGAACATCCAAATTAACAAAATCAGAAATTAAAAGGGAGACCTAACAATAGATACTGAGGAAATCCAGAGACTCATTAAGTCATACTATAAAAACCTGTACTCCACAAAATTGGAAAATGTAAAAGAAATGGACAATTTTCTGGATAGGTACCACATATCAAAATTAAATCAAGACCAGGTTTACAATTTAAATAGGCCTATAAACTGCAAGGAAATAGAAGCTGTCATCAAAAGTCTCCCAACCAGAAAAAAAAAAAAAAAGCCCAGGGCCAGATGGTTTCAGTGCAGAATTCTACCAGAACTTCCAAGAAGGGCTAATACTCCTCAAAGTGTTCCACACAATAGAAACAGAGGGAACATTGTCAAGCTCTTTTTATGAGGCTACAGTAGCCCTGATACTAAAACCACACAAAGACTCAACCAAGAAAGAGAATTACAGACTAATCTCCTTCATGAACATACAAAAATACTTAATAAAATACTGGCAAACTGAATCCAAGAACACATCAAAAAAAAAAAAAAACCTTCCACATTGATCAAGTTGGCTTCATCTGGAGATGCAGGGACAGTTCAACATATGAAAATCTATCAATGTAATCCACCATATAAATAAACTGAAAGAAAAAAACATATGGTTATCTTATTAGATGCTGAAAAAGCATTTGACAAAATCCAACACTCCTTGATGATAACAGTCTTGGAGAGATCAGGGATACAAGGAACATATTTAAACATAAAAAAAGCAATATACAGCTAGCCAGCAGCAAACAGCAAACTAAATGGAAAGAAACTCAAAGTGAATCTACTAAAATCAGAAACAAGAAAAGGCTGTCCACTCTCTCCATATCTACTCAAAATAGTTCTTGAAGTTCTGCCTAGAGCAATAAGACAACAAAAGGTGATCAAGGGGGTTCAAATTGGAAAGATAGAAGTCAAACTTTTGTTATTTGCAGATAAAATGATAGTATGCATAAATGATCTCAAAAACTATACTAGGGAACTTCCACAGTTGATAAATACCGTAAATAAGGTGGCAGAATACAAGATAAACTCAAAAATAAATCAGCAGCCCTCCTATATACAAATGATAAAGAAGCTGAGAAATAAATCAGAGAAACATTACCTTCCACAATAGCCACAAATAACATAAAATATCTTGGGGTAACACTAACCAAAGAAGTGAAAGATCTGTTTGAAAAGAACTTTAAGTCTTTCAAGAAAAAATAAATATTGAAGAAAACACCAGAAAATAGAAATATCTCCCATGATCTTGGATAGGTATGATGAACATAATAAAAATGGCAATCCTACCAAAAGCAATCTATAGATTCAATTCAATTCCATCAAAATCCCAACACAATTCTTCACAGACCTTGAAAGAACAATACTCAATTTCATATGGAAAAAAAAAACCAGGAGAGCCAAAACAATTCTGTACAATAAAGGAACTTCAGGAGGCATCACTATCCCTGACATCAAACTCTATTATAGAGTAATGACAACAGCTTGGTATTGGCGTAAAAACATAGAAGTTGACCAATGAGATCAAATCAAAGACCCAGATATTAATCCATACACCTATGAACACCTGATTTTTGACAAAGAAACCAAAATTATACAATGAAAAAAGAAAGCATCCTCAACAAATGGTGCTGGCATAACTGGATGTCATCCTGTAGAAGAATGAAAATAGAACCATATCTATCTCCATGCACAAAACTCAAGTCCAAATGGATTAAAGACCTCAATATAAATCAGACCACACTGAACATGTTAGAAGAGAAAGCACGAAGTAGCCTTTAATGCATGGGCATGGGAAACCACTTCATAAATATAACACCAGTAGTAGCACAGACACTGAGAGCAACAATAAATAAATGGGTCCTCCTGAAACTTAGAAGCTTCTGTAAAGCAAAGGACACAGTCAATAAGACAAAAAGGCAGCCTACTAAACTAACCCCCCACATCAGACAGAGGACTGATCTCCAAAATATATAAAGAAGTCAAGGAATTAGACATCAAAATTCCAAATAACTCAATTTTAAAAATAGGGTATTGAACTATACAGAGAATTCTCAACAGAAGAATCTCAAATGGCTAAAAGACACTTAAGGGAATGTTCAATATCTTTAGCCAACAAGGAAATGCAAATCAAAATGACTCTGAGATACCATCTTACACCAGTCAGAATGGCTAAAATCAAAAACACCAATGATAGCCTATACTGGAGAGAATGTGGAGTAAGGGAAACACTCCTCCATTGCTGGTGGGAATGCAAACTTGTACAACCACTTTGGAAATCAGAATGGTGGTTTCTCAGAAAATTGGGAATCAGCATACCTCAGGACCCAGCAATACCACTCTTGGGCATACACCCAAAAGATGCTCAATCATACTACAAGGACATTTGTTCAACTATGTTCATAGCAGCATTATTTGAAATAGTCAGAACCTGGAGAAAACCTAGATGTCCCTCAACCAAAGAGTGGATAAAGAAAATGTGGCAAATTTACACATTAGAGTACTACTCAGTGGTAAAAACAATGACATCTTGAAATTTACATGCAAATGGGTGGAAATAGAAAAAAAACCAACCTGAGGTAGGTAATTCAGACCCAGAAAGATTAACATGACATGTACTCGCTCGTAAATGGATACTTGCTGTAAAGCAAAGGATATTGAGTCTATAGTTCATGATCCTAGAGAAGCTAAGTAACAAGGTGAAACCTAAGAAAAACATACACAGATCCACATGGAAAGGGGGAAATAGAGAAGATTGCCTGGCAAAACTGGGAGCATGGGGGTGGGAGAGTAGGGAGGGCGGAAGGGGAAGATGAGGGGAGAAGGGAAGTGGGGAGGAGAACTTGAGGGAACAGGATAGTCAAGATGAGGGAAGGACAGAGATGAGAGCAAGGAAAGAGATATCTTGATTGAGGGAGCCATTATGGGGCTAGAAAGAAACCTGGCTCTAGGGAAATCCCCAGGAATCCACAAGGATGACCACAGCTAAGACCCTAAGCAATAGAGGAGAGGGGGCCCAAACTGGCTTGCCCTGTAGTCAGACTGATGTATATCTTAAATGTCACCATAGAACCTTCATCCAGCAACTGATGGAAACAGAGGCAGAGACCTGCATTTGGAGCACCGGACTGAGCTCCCAAAGTCCAGTTGAAGAGTGGGAGGAGTGAGAATATGAGCAACGAGGTCAAGACCATGATGAGTACACCCACTGAAACAGTTTACCTAAGCTAATGGGAGCTCATCAACTCCAGCAGGACTGGGAAGGAACAAGCATAGAACCAAACTAGTCCATCTGAATATGGTTGACAGTTGCAGGGATGGGGCAAACTGAGAGACCACTAGCAGTGGCACCAGGATTTATTCCTACTGCTTGTACTGGCTTTTTTTGGAACCTATTCTCTTTGGATAATATCTTGCTCTGCCTTGAACCTTCCCCAAAGCAATGTGCCTTACCCTCTCTGAGGAGTGGATGGGGGTCTGGTGGTTGGGTAGGTGGAGCGAATGGAAGGCAGGGAGAGAGTAGGAACCAGGATTGGTATGTAAAATGAAAAGAGATAGTTTGTTTCCTTTTTTAAAAAAACAAAAAATGAAATTAAGGTGACAATTCTGCAGGATAGCAAGTCTAGGATACAGGATATAATCAGACCCAATGTCTAGTAGGTTCTGCCCTGGCTCAGCACAGGGCCTCTCACTAGGTCCACACTTAATGGAAAAGACCAGTCTGTTCTCTGGATCCTCTTTCACAAAACACTTTTCTAAGGCTGAGTACTCACCCGTTTGATTGGAGCTAGGATTTAGTGTATGAATTTAGGAAGGAGAAACACCTCCGCTGGTTTCACAAGTAAAATAGCCCTAAGAATTTAGTTTCCCATCTCAGGTAGTTAGCAGTGACTGAGAATCAGGACAGAACAGCACTCTAGAATGACAAATGTCAGTGCAGTCCTTGATCTAGCTCACTGACCTGGTGTCTGACTTCCCAGGCCTGTGGGAATCATTTCTCTTTCTTTAATTATGTCATAGCGCTCCTTGGAATTTGTCTCTGTATTTGTGTGTCTGTATTTGTGTGTCTGTATTTATGCCTCTGTATTTGCATGTCTGTATTTGCGTGTCTGTATTTGTGTCTCTTTGTGTCTCTGTATTTGCATGTCTATTTGCGCGTCTGTATTTGTGCGTCTGTATTTGCGCGTCTGTATTTGCGCGTCTGTATTTGTGCGTCTGTATTTGCGCGTCTGTATTTGTGTGTCTGTATTTGTGCGTCTGTGTTTGTGTGTCTGTATTTGTTTGTCTGTATTTGCATTCTGATTTGTGTGTCTGTATTTGCGTGT